>JAQPPZ010002758.1:0-50334 GCA_028583015.1 Wollemia nobilis | reverse complement strand
CAAATGAATTCGTCAGAGACCTACAAACATAAAATTAGGTGCAAAATACCAGAAATGCAGCTATGACAACAAAGGGCAATGGTGTAGAATGATAGTAACAATCTTAAATAATAATAATAAACAAAATACGAATGCATTACGATAATATAATGACAATTTATGATTTTATTATGCCTTAATACTATATGGGTGAACTCCAAGATGCAAAATAATAAAGAATAATCATAATATTAACTAAATACAGAATAATGCAGCAGAAAGGAATGAATAAACGCAAACTCTGGGCACTGATTGCCCCCAATGTAGACTACAGTTGAAATCGTCTCGAATTGAACAGGATCGTCCATGACGAATTGAGCTTGCTATGGCTAAAAAATAATAATGTTCCTACAAATAAACTTAGACAAATATGGAGGCAAATAGTGGTTTAGGATGGTCTAATGCACGTAGAACTTGTGTTACAGGAAATTTCATCCAAGGGGATGCCAATGGGGAGTCCTAAGTTTAAATAGGCTTAGGAGGGAGGTTAGGAGGTTGGAGATCATCCCAATTTGGGAGATCTCCAACGAGGAGGGTCTCTAACGGCATAGACACGCTTCTACCCAGATTAGAGACGTCGTTGGAACAAAGGCTAATTGAGAAAAATTAGTTTTGGGATAAGATCATTTGGATGTCCTAGCCCAGATGAAATCATCTGATCTAAGGTGATATCGTCTGATTGAAAACGATATCGTCAAAAGGTCAAAACAAACTCTAAAAATGGCATGGGAAAGGAGGAAATGGGTTAAATGGTGGTTTAGGAGTAGTTTTGGGGGTTGAAATTTGAATTTGAATATTTACTAGAGTAATTGTAATTATTTAAGTCTTACTACGCCAATTTTAGGGTGCTACAGTTGTACCTTTATTTGGAACCACCTTGAGTGGGATAACCATGTGTTTTAGTGAAGCCGTTCTTTCTTAGAAGCATTGTACACTGTACCCACATTTGAAACCACCTTGAGTGGGAGAACTGGGTTGTTTTAGTGAAGCCATTCTTGCCTTCGAAGCACTATGCACTATACCTTCATTTGGAACCACCTTGAGTGGGATAACTATGTGTTTTAGTGAAACCATACTTGATTGGAAGTGTTATGTGTTGTAACTTTGTTTGGAAACACATTGAGTGGTAGAACTATGTGTTTTAGTGAAGCCATTCTTTATTGGATGTGTTGTGCATTGTACCCATGTTTGGAACCACTGTGAGTGGGAGAACTAGGTTGTTTTAGTGAGGCCATTCTTGCTTGGAAGTGATGTGCATTGTACCTACATTGGAAACTTCAATACCAGTGGGAGATGTGTGATGTTGATGAGGTCACTTTGCACTGCATTTGAGTTAGAAACCCTTGGTGACATGATAGAGCACCATGTTTAACCAGTACTACACATAGCAACATCAAATTCTTTGTTTGCCTTGGAATGGTGTTTGGCAAGTAAACGTAGTGTTCAAAAAAGGAAAATCCCTAGGTTTTAGGGAGTGTAGGTCGAGAAAACCAATCAACATCAGTAGAACATCCCTAGTTTTAGTGGATGCTGTGTTTGCCATGGATGTTTGGTGTGCCTTGTATGGCAGTAACACTAACTATAGATTTGCTACATAAAAGAGCCATAGTTTATGAAAGGTTTTAAATTATGGTTTTAAATAAAATGAAGGACCTTTGATTTATATATATAACATATATTAGGATTTAATTAAATGGATATTTGATTTATATGTGAAACATATATTAGGATTTAATTAAATGAACCTTTTATTTATATGTGAAACATATATTAGGATTTAATTCAATGGACCTTTGATTTATATATATAACATATATTAGGTTTAATTAAATTGGCCTTTGATTTATATGTGAAACATATATTGGGATTTAATTAAATGGACCTTGGTTTATATGTGAAACATATATTATGATTTAATTAAATGGACCTTTGATTTATATGTGAAACATATATTAGGATTTAATTAAATGGATCTTTGATTTATATGTGAAGTATATATTAGGATTTAATTAAATGGACATTTGATTTATATGTAAAACTTATATAAGGATTTAATTAAATGGACCTTTGATTTATATGTGAAACATATATTAGGATTTAATTAAATGGACCTTTGATGTATATGTGAGACATATATTAGGACATTTATTTTATATGCGAAACATATAGTAGATTTTAATCAAAGGAACCTTTGATTTATATGAGACATATAATGGGTTTTATTTAAAGGAACCTTTGATTTATATGAGGTACATAATGGGTTTTATTTTAGAAACCTTTGATTTATATGGGATATGTAAATGTTAGGTTTTGATTGAAAATGAACCTTTGATCTTAGGGAAAGATATGGAAGGTTTATTTAAAAAGAACCCTTGGATTAATATTGATTATCTTAGGAGTTTTTAAATAGAATGAACTGTGGATTTAGTATTTAAGCTGAAGTTACGGGGCTTTGATTTAGGGAATGAAGGGATGATTGTTCTAAAGGTTGAGGGTATGGTACTTTAATTATTTAGGACATGAATGAAATTAAATTAAATTAGACCTTAATCTAAGTGATAGCATGTTTGGATGAATCTCCAAGGGGATTTTTTAGAGGTGAAAATAAAAATAAGGTTTCTTTTATGATTTCCATTATGCATTAGATGGTTAGAGACTTAATGGAATATTGTATAGTTGTAATTTGGCATAGTAGATGAATAGATGCATTTAAAGACATGCCTATCCTGAACCGTGAGTATCCTGATCCCCTACTACCCTCAAATAACCAAAGGAAAGTGAGGAGAAGCAAGGAATAAAATGAAAATAAAAAAATGTATGGCATTTTATGTTGATTTACTTATGTTACATAGATTGGAATTATGGGGAGATATATCCAATATAGTTAATGTGATACATTTGAGTAGGAAAGTCTTATTATGCAAGTAATGTTGAGGTAATTGTTATTGGGTAATTGAAATTAATTTTACTATATGTCTGTATTTGATTATGCCATGTATTAGATTCTATTTTAGAGTTAATCTTGATTCATTTTCTCTATTATTTTTTGATATTTTTATGACGTGGTATCATAGATGTATTATCATCAATTACTTGACGATAGGGAATCTAGTGTAGAGTTCCCCCTTAGGGTGAACATAGGAGGACATAAGGTAATTGAGACCCCCTTAGGGAGATAGAGGAATAAGTAGGAAGAGATTACATCCAAGTTAAGATAGGTCATCATGGAGACGAGATGGATAGCTTAACTCGTGGTACTCATAGCATACCTACACATAAGGATTTGTGTATGGTATGGAGATGTGTGTACACCTTCGATGGATCAAGGGTGATAAGTCTAGCTCATTAAGGATGATGAAATATATGGACTTATCTATAGTAACATATTATACACCTACATAGATGGATCTGTGCCTAGGATAATTCACAAGATGTAACTTCCAGAGAAACATAGGATAATGAAACTTTAGGTTTTTCTAGTGGATTCGAGGTTCATGAAGGTTTCGTGTACCTATAGACACCAAAACAACACCAATATGATTATGTGATGACAAGCACTAATCAAATTGACATGCATAGCCCCTAGGGCAGCCCCCAAAGATTAAACAGTGGTCCTAACCACTCCCACAAATTTTTTTGAAGGTCAGAGGTCAATTTGGCACCTTCCAAGAACTCTGCTCCCTACTCATTTCACCCTGGGATGATTACAAACTGGTATTCATCCCACCCCGGGATGATTAGCAACATTCGCTCTAGGGTGGGGAAAATAATAGGTTTGATGGGAAAAAGGTCAAACCTTGACAAATGGTAGCTCAGATCTACCACTCAACTCCACCTTCAATGCATGAGAGTGCGAGTGAGAATTTATTAGCTCATAGAGGTAGTCATGGAGCCCTTAATCAGGGAGGAATCTTCTCTCCCTTGGGAAGGCATGATGGCCAAGTGGCGCCCCTACATGTTCATTCACAAGAGACCCTCAGGTCTATAAAATGGTGAGTTTTATCACCCCAAAAAAATAGAGCAGGATCATTTGGAGCGATGGAGTGCCATTGAATTACATCCTCACCCATCACTTGTTCTTCTTACATCCTTGATCTCTATTTTGGAAGGGATGTTATTGGGTGATTATTGGAAGTGCAATCCAGACCCAAACCAAAAAATTTGGCCATAATACCCCACCCAATTTTCTAAAACAACCCCATCAGAGGTTTTTGACCCATACCAAGTGGATTGGTGTTGAAACCAAGCCACAAACGATGGGCATCGTGCCCTCGGGTGCCCCCCGCACTACTGTAGTCGTAATCACCCCACACTGGAGTGATTAGAAATCTAAAACATATTTCTTTACTATATCATTTGAATTTCATTTTAGGTCACTCATATAGGCAGCCATTCAAATTTCATGTCATTCTGATGAATATTGGCTGTGTTTTTAGTGTTTTCCGTTTTCACTAACATACAAGGAGCATCATCAGATACAGGGCGATTGAGGCAAAATATATGAAATCGGACCTTTTGTGTCATCTCAAAATGTCCATTTTTGTCTAACCCCAACTTTACAGGTGTTTTGGAGGCCCTTGGATGGTACATTTAGGAGGTCACTTTCTGACATCTTGTGATAGTCCTAATTGTCCCACCCCAGAGCAATTATAAATCTGTGGTATATTTCTTGACTGTTACTTTTGCAGCGTGTTATTGATAAATTTTTCATACCTCTATAAAATTTTTAGCTTACTCTGATATGTTTTGATTATAGTTTTAATTATTTTATGCATGCATTAATCGAAGGCCTTGGGGATCACATGTTTCCCTCCATCCGTAGGTGCTTTTAATAGTTTGTTATTTTTTTGAATGTAGGATCATGACATCGGAGGGGTAGAAAGGAAGTATAGATGTAGTCATGCAAGTGGTAGTGAAGTTTGGCCTGCCCATTTCACATGTGGGCACGTGGAAGAATGCGTACCATCCGTGGTGTGACAAAACTATGTTCAACGCTCCTAGCCCCTGAAAATGGAGGAGACGTATTGTAACCTGATCTCAAGAAAATTAATAAAATAAGGGGTTGCACTTTACATTTTCTTCACATCTCATTTCATTTTGCTTGTTTTCCCCTTTTTCATGCATTTTTCGTTCGTAGGACTTAGCGTTTCGCATGCTCTTGTTTGCACCACACCCGATACGCCTATTTTGCTTTCGTATCCTTATGCTTTTAGTTGCAATCATGGTGGGACCCTGTCCCTTGATTTTGGGATCAAATTTTTGATCAAAGTTGTGTATTTTTACTTTCAAGTGTTAATCCTTCAAGCGCTAGACTGCTGCTCATGCCACCCTGTGACGAATGCAGACTGGAATTCATGCCACCTTGGGATGAATAAGGAATTTGTCCGACCCTGTGATGAATACATATCTGCTATTCATCCCACCCCAAGATGATTAGCTCTATGTATAGTTTTTGAGTAGAAACTCAGGGGCATCTGTTGAGGGCAGAGAAGAGGTAGGTTGACTAAACACTCTGTCATTTTCTATTTTTTGTCTCTATAAATTTTAGTTTCTTTGGTTGCATAAAAAAAAAGTTTTACTGCATGTTTTATTTCTTTGCGCAAGTAAAAATAACCCCACACACCATGTGGTAATTTAAACATCAAAGATTTGGTCGTAAAACCCCAACATCAAAGAGTTGGATTTCATCACCACCTTAGCTTGAATTTTTGAATACATAACCCTGATCGTTACTGTTACTAGACATAAATCCTGACGAAATCTGACCAAGTGTAGCTGGGGTGATTCCCAGTGCATGAGGATAAGTATTCTATGGTAGGTTTCAAAAATAGAGCGATTCCCCTTTCGTATTGCCTATGTTCCACGTAGTGTTCTGCTCTCGCGTACCAATAGTTTCCCTCACGTAATGACAACTATATTGAGAGGTTTGGTATAATAACCTAGTAGTGGTATATTAAAGGGGTGACCATTTTGGGAGAAATAAGGGCCCTCATATTGCATATACAACAAAATTTTCTTTACGAAGCTTTCAAAACAAAAATCAAAACACACTAAACCAGATCTAGGGCATACCTTTAATCTATAAATGAGATAACCACTTCTTTGTTTGTGTGGCCCCTATTTGTTTAGTGTAGCATAAAAAATTGTAAAGAAGATAAAAACCTACGTATCTTGTAGAGAGACACCACCATGGTGTACACCCGTAGACAAGCCCAATCATGGGTAGAAGCCATGAAAAGTGTACAAGGGGGCATAAGTCGCCTTCGCTATAGCCCCAAGGACTTGGTCATACCACCTTGGTAGCCTGACCCATAAAATAGTCCACATCATACCATGACGGAATGGGACTATAGAGGCACCCCTTCAAGGGGAACTCCCATTCAACATAGATCCTTTAAAGAATATTCCTTACACATGGCACTCAACATAAATGGTAAGTATCCCTTAGACACTCGTTATGAGTGGCCATTGTGCAATGAAGTGTTAGAACAACATAGGGTCCATAATGAGGGGCCACATGATTACATCATCCCTCCTCTACCCCTTATTACAATCATAAACAATAGGCCAAATCCAAAGCACAAGGCTCTTCAGATAGGGCGAGCCAACTCTACCTTCCCCTTTCACATATATGAAAGGGAGCATTAGGAAGACCACTAAATTCCTCAAGAGCAATACACAATGCGGGAACAACAATTAGAGCACATTCAACGTCAAACAGATGAGTTGCTCCAGAACACTGTGCCTGAGAGGGTCCCAACCCCTCACACACATAGGATAGAGTTGTATGAGAGACACAACCCCTTGGTGCAAGATAGGTCTCTATGACCTTATCAAATGCTGCCTCCAAGGCCTCATAGACCTGAGCGAGAGACCACCCCTAGAGAAAATGATGGGCACCCTCCGTGGGAACATACCCATGTTTATAGGTCACGCCTAAAAACTCCTCAAGAAGCCTATGAGGAATTCAAGCAAGAAGAAGAGTTGGCTGAAATGCCCTACCAAGTCAGGGGGTGTGCTACCTGATTACCCCTCCATAGGCCTCAAGTTCCCCAAAATTCACAATGGTAACAAACCAAGGATGAAGAGATCAAATCTTCTGATGCATACAAAGTGCTGCTAGAGCGCTTAGATTATATGGAGACCAAGACATTTGGGTCCCAAAATCCAACTTTATGCTAGCTCCACAGTCACCATGTGCATCCTTCAGTTCCTGCACACCCATACCCCGAACACTTTACAATACCTATATTGGGAATATTTAGAGGGGAGGAGGATGCCCAAGAGCACATGAAAAGATTTCTGAGCCAATGCTTTGGCATTTAGGACAATGATGCTTTGCTTTTGATAACATTTATAACCATGTTCACAGGCCCTACCTCAGACTGGTTTACCCAGTTGCTAAAGCATAACATCAATAAACTAGACCAGCTAGTGGAAACGTTCCTCAAACGTTTCATCTTCAATACCAAGAAGAAGGCATCATTAAGTGACCTAGCTAGCCTCAGGTAGTATGAGGAAGAGACCATGGTGGCTTATGTAAATTGATGGAGGACGTTGCTTTCAAAGCTACCTTACCTCCCTACCATGGCTGACCTGACCCAAATGTTCTTGAAAAGTTGTTTGAGATAGATATCCATGATATTGTAGTTGTAGCAATATGCCACTCTCGAGGAAGCCCTGGCACAAGCCATAATCATTGAGGATATCAAGATACAGGATGGCAAGATTTCCAAGCCACGTAAGAAAGAGCGGCCCAAAAACACCAAAATAGGGACCATGCAACCAAAACCCATTGCGGTCAATTAGGTTGCTATCAACGCACCAAATCCTATACAAGAAACATAGCCCCAAAAGGCTAATTATTAGTTCATTCCTCTTGATAGCTATGAAAGAGAAAATCATAAGCAAGAGCAAAATCAATAGTGTCACCCTAGGCGACAATTCACACCATTCACAGAGTCTAAAGACTCCTTGTTTGATCGCTTGTCAGTGGTAAACTTGATAAACCTACCAAAGAGTCAACCCATAGACCCCAATGCACCAAAACCCAAGGGTTATAGGGAAGACTTGTACTATAGGTTTCATTGGTAGAAGGGGCATCACCTTTATGCATGTTGGAAATTCAAAATCTTAGTGCAATACCTAATAGATAACAAGACGCTAGTGGTGGATAATACCGTTGCACCAAACAACCAATAGATGGAGGTCTTAAAAGACCCCCTACCTTCCCATGATGTGTAGGCAAAGACCCTTCAAGTCAATGAGGTGACACAGAACTACCCTATGTAGGGGTATGTAGGGATGATAAGCATAGTGACTCAGAACAAGAGGTACCCAAGCACAGATACCCCTACGGTAGCTATAGGATAGGTTCCATAAATGTCACAACATCAACAACACCCTACACAACCTCCCCCGCATAGACTAGTGGCCACAATTTGGACTAAACTTACCCAAAGTTTAAGGACCACGTTAGCTAGGATTTCCATCTACGAGCTCATCCAACAATCACCACCCCATCGGGAGGCTCTAATGGAGATATTAAAAGCCATCGAGCTGCAGCCCCATGAAGCAAACTCCTTCAAAAACTTTGTGGGACATGTAAAATGATGCATCGTGCTAGTCATCACCTTTAGAGAAGATGAACTAAAATTGATGACTAATGATATGGTAGATCCACCCCTGCACGTCATTGCCCAGGTCAATGAGATTCCATATAAGAGGGTGTTGGTGGACACTAGCTCGTCCAGTAATATAATCACAATAGCGGCTTTGAAACACCTCAAGTTGCTAGCATCTCACATCGTGGCCTCCACATATACTCTTCGAGCATTCAATGATGTGATATGCTTGATGATTGGCACAATTGTCCTACCCATCCAAGTAAGAAAAAAGACTATTCCTACGTTGTGCTAAATTTGGAAGGTGAGATGGCCTATAATATCTTGTTAGGCCAGACTTGGATTAGGGATATGAAGTGTGTCCCTTCGATATCTCATCAATGCCTAAAGTACACATTCAAATGGCAGGTGCATGTAGTCCCAGTAGACTTAGAGCCCTTCAAGTATTGCAATGCAGTGCAACTGATGCTGCAATCGACCCTTCCATTGATACATTTGTATTTTTAGTTGAATCCATCTAAACAAGGTCTGATTCTATATGCATCCCCACTATCAAGTCCCTCAAATCCCGAATCGGGTCCATATTCATCATTTGGTCCTTCACCAATGATGCCACCTATGGTGGCTACACCTAAGGAAAATGGGAAGAAACCACTAGAAGAGGCACTGCCATTAGTCTCAACCATCTCTACAGAGGAGATGCCTAGCTGAATGGAAGTCGATATGCCTAGTTCACCCGACATGGAGTGGACTTAGGAAGAACTCCCATTCCCTCGCCCTCAACTGCCAATGATCACCATTGAAATGGCCAACACAGGCTTGGGAGAGTACCTAGTGTAGAACGTTGTAGCAACACCTGCACTTGAGTCCATGCAGGACATGGGGAGACCTCGCCTCCCTATAGGCACTATTGTTCCTCTAGGCTACCCGTAAATTCAGACAAATTTTATGTATGGGGGCCTCGATAATGGCATTGAACCTTACCTACAAGAGGAAGAAGATGAAGAGCCCTTTGCTGAGGATGTCAACTATTTTTCCAACCTAGACTTCACTTTGATATATCTTGGATAATGTAATTGGCATGGATATGGGTTAGGCAAATATGAACAAGGAGTGTGCGTTCTTTGCCAACTAAGATATCAGATGTCATATGACAAATTAGGAGTAGGGTTCAATGTTGCATAACTTTTATTATTAAACATGAACCATTCACCAATATGCAGAAATATCAAATCATTCATCCACAATATATTATCCGCAATAACAATCCACAAATGAGAGAGAGATAGATAATACCCTTAAGGTAGGGCAACACCAATAATAATCCTTAAGGAAGGAATAACTCCACAAGATCTCCCAAGATGAGAGGCCACTTCGTGGGCACGATGATTACATAAGATTCTTCTTCAATGATATGAATGTCCTTACAATGACAAATATCTCTTCTTTATATATCCATATTCTTATTCTACTTTGGAGAGACTACTACTAATATTATATTATATTAAAATATAATATAATATTATAATACAATCACCCTTGGGTTATGTGTGGTCCATGCCAACCCTTATACAATATAATAATATATCCCCAAATATCTATTCCTAGGTACCCTACCATGCCACCCTCCTCACAAATGTTTCGTCCTTGAAACATATGAAGAAGCCTGATAGTATGATTTGCTAAGCAATGTTAGCAATTGGTACCAATATCGCTCATCCATCCATCCAAGTGAAACTTGATGATGCTGGTATGCCATTTTGTTACTTGAGTATCCAAATCTGCTTCGTTGGCTCCACGCTTCTGCTTCTATATTTTGATAACTTGAATGATGGATCCACTTATTCCTTGATGCTGATGAGCCATGTTGAAAACCATGATCACTATGCTTTCTTTGCCAAACACTGCCATAGTTGGTGCCCTGATGATTACATGTAGAACCATAATATTGTTGCCTTGAACCATGCCTCCAAAATTGTTTCCGCTCATGGTGGTGTGGATGGCGATATGGTGCAACCTTTACTTGATGTTCTACCTTCTTTGAATTTTCAACCTTTGGCTTCATTGTTTTAAATTCTTCTACACCTTGTTCTTTCATGTTATCTTTGTTTGGTGTGTCCTTGTGCTCTTCTATCAAATATTCCTTGGACTCTATTGCTGCTATCACCTTCTTGGATTCTGTTTCATGTTCTTCAATTTGTTCTTCTACAACCACTTCTTGATTTTCCTTGTATCCTTGCTCCTCAAGCTGAGAAATATCTTGCAATGTTATTTCCACTGAATTAGTTACTGCTACTTCTTTCATGGACTCTGTTGTTGCTATCACCTTCTTGGATTCTGTTTCATGTTCTAAATTTTTTTCTTCTACAATCACTTCTTTATTTTCCTTGTATCATTGCTTCTTAAGCTGAGAAATATCCTACAATGTTATCTTCTTTTTCCTGTACCATAACTTCATAAACTTCTTTTCCACATTAATGTTAATAGTACCCAAAGAGTCTAACCAAGGATAACCAAGAACAATATCCTCCTCATCCATCTCAATAGCATAGAAATATGAATGTAAAACATATTTATCCATGATGATCTTCAAATCTTCAAAAATCTGAACATGCTCACCCTCTAACTGTATGTCCTAAATTTTTGTTGCTTGAACTTGCAACTTCTTAGCCAAAGCAATATTAATAAAATTAAATCTGCTACCAGGGTCAATGGAAATAATAACATGCTCCTTTTGAATGCTTCTAGGAACCTGCAAAATAGACTTTTTAGACTCAAACAAATTCCTTTGTCCATTTTATAATTTATCTTCTACCAAAGGTATGGTTTCCTTTGTCTGCATATTGACATCTTGTTTATCTTCCCTGACCTTTTCCTCTTTCTTCTTGAGTAATTTGATTTCTTTTTCATAGTCTTCATTTTTTTTCTTGAAAACTTCCCATTCTCCTTTTATCGTATTTTGCTCATTTTGAGTTTCCTGTAGTTTCTTTTCAAGGTCTTCGATGAAATTTATTATGCGATCTACATAATATGGGTCCCATTTAATCAAGAATGCATGCTCTATTTCATCCCAAGTGTATTCATTATTCCTTTCTTCACGAAACTTTGCCCACCAAAGCAAAGCCTTCCCTTGAAGACGTATACCAAGCAGGGATTTCCCCCATGAGACATTACAATATAGAGATCTAAAATTTTTCCACCATTCTCTAGCATCAATATAATTTTCTCCAGAAAAAACTTTGGAGTACCATTGTTCATGCCCTAATGCAACTAGGGTTTTTTGATAATAAATATCATGCCCTAATGCAAACTAGGGTTTTACGAAAAAGAATATCTTCCCACCAAGTTGAAGCTAAAAATCCCATAGACAACTACATCTGCAATTTTTCTTCCAACAAAATAAAGTGCAACTGATTTGCTTACCCGAACTAAACAAATTGTCTTTTGAAAAATTTGCGACTTCAAAATTCGTCACTTTCCTTGTTCCATATGGCTAACTTCAAAAGATTGTATCTCCCTAAATACTGCTTGGATTCCTTCATATGACCACTCATTTTAAAGCTCTTCAAATTTTTCACAATATGATCCAAGAATCACCTCAATCGGATTAGTTGTCGCAAAGATATGGCTTCTAAAAGATGAGGCATTTTTTCCAAAAAAAATCTGCGAAATTCGTCACTATCCTTGTTTCGGATGACTAACTTCAAAAGGTTGTATCTCCCTCAATAGTTCTTAGATTCCATCATATGACCACTCATTTTAAAGCTCTTCAAATTCTACACAATCTGATCCAAGAATCACCTAAATCGGATAAACTTGCGCAGAGATATGGCTCCTGAAAGATGAGATGTTTTTCCAAAAAAAATTTGCACTAATTCTAGGGTTTCACACAAAAATCCCCACTTTGCCAAAATCATTGCTTTGATACCACTTGTTATATAACTTTTATTATTAAACATGAACCATTCACCAATATGCAGAAATATCAAATCATTCATCCACAATATATTATCCACAATAACAATCCACAAATGAGAGAGAGATAGATAATACCCTTAAGGTAGGGCAACACCAATAATAATCCTTAAGGAAAGAATAACTCCACAAGATCTCCCAAGATGAGAGGCCACTTCGTGGACACGACGATTACATAAGATTCTTCTTCAATGATATGAATGTCCTTACAATGACAAATATCTCTTCTTTATATATCCATATTCTTATTCTACTTTGGAGAGCCTACTACTAATATTATATTATATTAAAATATAATATAATATTATAATACAATCACCCTTGGGTTATGTGTGGCCCATGCCAACCCTTATAAAATATAATAATATATCTCCAAATCTCTATTCCTAGGTACCCTACCATGACTTTTATTATGGTAGGCCTTGCCCCTTGAAATCTTGGTGGAGAACATGCAAGTCCTAGGGATAGGCAACAAGGATGGGTTGGCACAAGATCCATATGCCAATCCTAACATAACGTACACATTGGGGGATTATCTCCCATTGTTAACAATCAACCTTGTTGACTTCAACAACCCTTTAAATTTGATCGAGAAAGGAGAAAGTTCGTGGACTCACCTACTAGAGGGATATAGACAAGGTCAAGAAGGATATTCAAAAGACGAGTCATAGTATGAGGTAGCACCGTGGGACCCTTTCAAATCTGATAGCAATCATTTGCAAGTGACCCCCATGGATGACTACCAAGAAAGCTTATTGCAATATTCCCCTTGAATGCTCCAGTCGAGCAAGGGCCACCTCAAGAAAATTAGGTCCTTCCATAGAGAGCAAAACAACCCCAATGGGACCAGATCAATTTGCTCGAGCAAGATGAGCCTCACATGTCGCAAATAGTTGTTGAAGCCAATAAATTCCTATGGATATCTAATAGCGATTATGAATATGAGACTAAGATGGCATATCTCAATCATATGTGGTAGCAGCAATACCCCATGGACATTGATGACATGTTTAAACAGCTCAACATGGGTCCAAGGCATAGGTGGCACATAAACCAAGCATAGTTGGACCAACTACTTCACCCACCACTTTAGGTATACAAAGAGCACCATCCGCCCGGAGACCCCATAGAGCCATTAGTGCCAAAGGCAGACCCCATCCTATTAGCCACACATAGGGCTGATCCATTTGTGCCAATACCCCAAGAGCCAGATCTAGAACACAAATATCACCAAGGAAGTCCGAGTCACCACACCCACGATAATGGAGACCAAATTCATTTCATCAACATGATCTCCATTGACTTAATCGCCCCCATCCAAAATCCAGCCGATCCAACATGACCATTGTATCTAGACTTAGATGCTATAGACTGGGATCGTGGTGACTCACCACCATCACCATCAGAGTACTGGCCTTGCGATGAGATGCTTCATTTCACCCCAGGGCTAACTCAGGATATATTCCATGTTGAAGAGGAACCCGACATATGAAACGTAGATCTAAATTCAGTGAATGATCCAATGAATCCGCAAATCATCAAGCTGGGGGTAAGTCTATCCGTTGAAGAGTAAGTCAATTACATTGTTCTTCTCAAAGAGAAGAATAAGGTTTTTGCATGGTCCTACAAAGACATGCCAGGGCTAGACCCATAGCTAGTCACACATAATCTAACGCTTGATCCAAAAATCAAGCCAGTCAAGAAAAAACTATGTAAGATGCACCCAAAAATAGCCTTAATGGTCAAAGATGAGCTACAAAAGTTGTTGGATGCATAGTTTGTCATCTGCATGGATTACCCACCATGGCTATCCAACATGGTACCCGTCAAGAATCCCGACAAGAGGATTCGCATATGCACCAATTTTTAGGATCTAAACAATGTGATTCCCAAGGATGATTTCCCCTTGCCTAGCATCGACACATTGGTAGACGCTATAGCAGGCCATGAAATGATTTCCTTCATTGATGTTTTCTCGAGATACAACTAGATTTGTATCAATCTCGATGATCAACTCAAAATGGTGTTCACAACGCCTTGGGGGACATGTTGTTATAAGGTCATGCCATTTGGCCTTAAAAATGGTTGCGCCACCTACCAACATGCTATGACATACATCTTCCATGATCACATGCATTAAACTTTGGAAGACTATATGGATGATCTGTTGGCAAAATATCTTTTGTTCCTAGATCATCTTTGACCTAAGAAAAATCCTTGATCACCTCATCAAACACAAAGTCAGACTAAACCCCAAGAAGTGTGTGTTTGGCGTCACATCTGGAAAACTCTTGGGTTTCATAGTCTCAAAATGATACATTGAGGTAGATCCAAAAAAATTCAAAATAATTCTTGAAATGCTTTCCCCAACCACCATCAAGCAGCTCAGAAGCCTGCAGGGAAAGGTCATGTCAATCAAGCACTTCATAGCACAACAATATGACAAGTGTCGACCCATGAATAAGTTATTACACAAAGGGGTAGCATTTCACTAGGATTATGAGTGCCAGTCAACCTTTGATGACATCAAAAAATACTTGGCTTCGCTTCTAGTATTGGCACCACCTAGACCAGGAGTTCCATTCTACTTATACATCTCAGCTACTGAGGTGGCACTAGGCGCCATGCTAGCCTAGAAGAATGAACTACATAAAGAGGAGGCTACTTACTATCTTAGCCACACCCTGGTTAGTTATGAACTTAACTATGCATACGTCGAGAAACTATGCTTAGCAATGGTATTTGCTACCAAAAAGCTATGCCACTACATGTTGAGAAATACGATGTATGTTGTGTCTAAGGAGAATCCATTGCAGTACATGATGAGTTATACTTATCATAGTAGCCACACAATGAAATGGATCATGTTGTTGATGGAGTTATGTATAGTAACATATTATACATCTACATAGATGGATCTATGCCTAGGATAATTCATGAGATGTAACTTCCAGAGAAACATAGGATAATGAAAATTTAGGTTTTTCTAGTGGATTAGCAGTTCATGAAGGGTTCATGTACCTGTAGACACCAAAATAACACCAATATGATTATGTGATGACAAGAACTAATCAAATTGACATGCATAGCCCCTAGGGCAGCCCCTAGAGATTAAATAGTGGTCCTAACCACTCCCACAATAGTGTTTGAAGGTTAGAGGTCAATTTGGCACCTTCCAGGCACTTTGCTTCCTACTCGTTCCACCCTGGGATGATTACAAACTGGTATTTGTCCCACCCTGGGATGATTAGCAAAATTAGCTCTAGGGTGGGGCAAATAATAGGTTTGACGGGAAAAAGGTCAAACCTTGACAAATGGCAGCTCAGATCTGCCACTCAACTCCACCTTCAATGCATGAGAGTTCGAGTGAGCATTTTTTAGCTCATAGAGGCAGTCATGGAGCCCTTAATTAGGGAGGAATCTTCTCTCCCCTGGGAAGGCATGATGGCCAAGTGGCACCCCTACATGCTCATTCACAAGAGACCCTCAGGTCTATAAAATGGTGAGTTTTATCACCTAAAAAAAAAATAGAGCAGGAGCATTTAGAGCAATGGAGTGCTACCGAATTACATCCTCACCCATCGCTTGTTCTTCTTACATCCTTGATCTCTCTTTTGGAAGGGATGTTATTGGGTGATTATTGGAAGTGCAATCCGGACCCAAACCCAAAAATTTGGCCATAATACCCCACCCAATTTGTCAAAAAAATCCCATCAGAGGTTTTTGACCCATACCAAGTGGATTGGTGCTGAAACCAAGCCACAAACGATGGGCGTCGTGCCCTCGGGTGCCCCCCGCACTACTATAGTCCTAATCACCCCACTCCAAAGTGATTAGAAATATATAAAATATTTCTTTACTATTTCATTTGAATTTCATTTTAGGTCACTCATATAGGTGGCCATTCAAATTTCATGTCATTATGATGAATATTGGCTGTGTTTTCAGTGTTTTCTGTTTTCACTAACGTACAAGGAGCATCATTAGATACAGGGCGATCGAGGAAAAATATATGAAATCGGAACTTTTGGGTCATCTCAAAATGTCCCTTTTTGTCTAACCCCATCTTTACAGGTGTTTTGGAGGCCCCTTGATGGGACATTTAGGAGGTCACTTTCTGACATCTTGTGATAGTCCTAATCGTCCCACCCCAGAGCGATTATAAATCTGTGGTATATTTCTTGACTGTTACTTTTGCAGTGTGTTCTCAATAATTTTTTCATACCTCTATAAAATTTTTAGCTTATTCTGATATGTTTTGATTATAGTTTTAATTATTTTATGCATGCATTAATCGAAGGCCTTGGGGATCGCATGTTTCCCTCCATCCGTAGGTGCTTTTAATCATTTGTTATTTTTCTGAATGTAGGATCACGAAATCAGAGGGGTAGAAAGGAAGTATAGATGCAGTCATGCAAGTGGTAGTGACGTTTGACCTACCCATTTCACATGTGGGCATGTGGAAGAAGGCGTACCATCCGTGGTGTGACAAAACTATGTTCAATGCTCCTAGCCCCTAAAAATGGAGGAGACGTATTGTAACCTAATATCAATAAAATTAATAAAATAAGGGGTTGCACTTTACATTTTCTTCACATCTCGTTTCATTTTGCTTGTTTTCCCCTTTTTCATGCATTTTTCATTCGTAGGACTTAGCGTTTCGCATGCTCTTGTTTGCACCACACTCGATACGCCTATTTTGCTTTTGTATCCTTGTGCTTTTAATGGCAATCATTGTGGGACCTTGTCCCTTGATTTTGGGATCAAATTTTTGATCAAAGTTGTGTATTTTTACTTTTAAGTGTTAATCCTTCAAGCGCTAGACTGCTGCTCATGCCACCCTGTGACGAATGCAGACTGGAATTCGTGCCACCCTGGGATGAATAAGGCATTTTTCCCACCATGTGATGAATACATATCTACTATTCATCCCACCCCAGGACGATTAGCTCTCTATACAATTTTTGAGTAGAAACTCAGGGGCATATGGTGAGGGCATAGAAGAGGTAGGTTGTTTGAACACTCTTTGTCATTTTCTATTTTCTGTCTCTGTAATTTATAGTTTCTTTGGTTGCATAAAAAAAAAGAAGTTTTACGGTGTGTTTTCTTTCTTTGCACAAGTAAAAATAATCCCACACACCACGTGGTAATTTGAACATCAAAGATCTGGTCGTAAAACCCCAACACTTGATCAAGACCAACGGTGGATTTCATCACCACCTTGGCTTGAATTTTTACATACATAACCTTGATCGCTACTATTCCTAGACATAAATCCTAACGAAAGCTGACCAAGTGTAGCTAGGGTGATTCCCAATGCATAAGGATAAGTCTTCTATGGTAGGTGTCAAAAATAGAGCGATTCCCCTTTCGTATAGCCTATGTTCCACATACTGTTCTGCTCTCGCATACCAATAGTTTCCCTCACGTAATGACAACTATATTGAGAGGTTCTGTATAATACCCTGGCAGTTGTATATTGAAGGGGCAACCATTTTGGGAGACATAAGAGCCCTCATATTTCATATACAACAAAAGTTTCTTTACAAATCTTTGAAAACAAATATCAAAACACACTAAACCAGATCTAGGGCATACCTCTAATCTATAAATGAGATAATCACTTCTTTGTTTTTGTGGCCCCTATTTGTTTAGTGTAGCATAAAGAATTGTAAAGAAGATAAAAAACTACGTATCTTGTAGAGAGACACCACCATGGTTTTCACTTGTAGACAAGCCCAATCACGGGTAGAAGCCATGAAAAGTGTACAAGGGGGCATAAGTCGCCTTCGCTATAGCCCCAAGGACTTGGTCATACCACCTTGGCAGCCTGACCCACAAAATAGTCCACATCATACCATGACGGAATGGGACTATAGAGGCACCCCTTTGAGGGGCACTCCCATTCAACATAGACCCTTTAAAGAAGAGTCCTTACACATGGCACTCAACATAAATGGGAAGGCTCCCTTAGACACTCATTATGAGTGGCCACCATGCAATGAAGTGTTAGAACAACATAGGATCCATAAGGAGGGGCCACATGATTACATCATCCCTCCTCTGCCCCTTATTACTATCATAAACAATAGGAAAAATCCAAAGCACAAGGCTCTTTAGATAGGGTGAGCCAACTCTGCCTACCCCTTTCACATATATGAAAGGGAGCATGAGGAATACCACTAAATTCCTCAAGAGCAATACATATCATGGGAACAATGCACTTCTGCAGCTGCTATTTATCAAGATCACCTACTGAGGCCAGAGACTCGAGTGAATGTCGCTAACCTTGACATAGGGAAGCGACCTATAGAGATCTCGGATCACCATGACCAAGATAGATGTGTAGGGGAGGCATCTAGGCCTCCTAGACTCAATATGGAGAAACAAATTGACTTGGCATTTGCCAAACATGTCACCTGCCAAGCGCAAATCACGTAGCTTGAGCAAGATCAAAAACAATTAGACCACCTGTATTGCCTTAGCAAAGAGTGCATTCAATGTCAAATAGATGAGTTTCTCCAGAACACTGTGCCTAAGAGGGTCCCAACCCCTCGCACACATAGGACAGAGTTGTATGAGAGTCTATGGAGACCAAGACTTTTGGGTCCTAATATCCCACTTTACGCTAGCTCCACAGTCACCCTGTGCATCCTTTAGTGCTTGCACCCCCATACCTTGAACACTTTAAAATACCTATATTGGCAATATTTATATGGGAGGAGGATGCCCAAGAGCACATGAAAATATTCTTGAGCCAATGCTTTGGCATTCAAGACAATGATGCTTTGCTTTTAAGAACATTTATAACTATGTTCACAGGCCCTGTCTCGGACTGGTTTACCCATTTGCTGAAGCATAGCATCAGTAACCTGGACCAGCTAGTGGACACGTTCCTCGAACGTTTCATCTTCAATACCAAGAAGAAGGCATCATTAAGTGACCTACCTAGCCTTAGGAAGTATGAGGAAGAGACCATGGTAGCTTATGGAAATTGATGGAGGACGTTGCTTTCAAAGCTACCTTACCTCCCTCCCATGGCCGAACTAACCCAAATGTTCTTGAAAAGTTGTTTGAGATAGATCTCCATGCTATTGTAGCTGCAAAAATATGCCACTCTCGAGGAAGCCCTGGCACAAGTCAGAATCGTTGAGGAGATCAAGATACAGGATGGCAAGATTTCCAAGCCACGAAAGAAAGAGTGGCCCAAAAATGCCCAAATAGGGACCATGCAACCAAAACCTGTTGTGGTCAATTAGGTTGCTATCAATGCACCAAATCCTACACAAGCAACACAGCCCCAAAATGCTAATTATCAGGTCATTCCTCTTGATAGCTATGAAAGAGAAAATCATAAGCAAGAGCAAAATCAATAGTGTTTCCCTAGGCAACAATTCACACCATTCATAGAGTCTAAAGACTCCTTGTTTGACCACTTGTCAGCGAAAAACTTCATAAACCTACCAAAGAGTCAACCTGTAGACCCCAATGTGCGAGAACCCAAGGGTTATAGGGAAGACTTGTACTATAGGTTTCACCGATAGAAGGGACATGACCTTTATGCATGTTGGAAATTCAAAATCTTAGTGCAAGACCTAATAGATAACAAGACGCTAACTGTGGATAATACCGTTGCATCAAACAACCAATATATAGAGGTCTTCAAAGACCCCCTACCTGCCCATGATGTGTAGGCAAAGACCTTTCAAGTCAATGAGGTACCCAAGCATAGCTACCCCTGCGGCAGCTACAGGAGAGGTTCCATCAACTTCACAACCTCAGCAATACCCTACACAACCTCCCCCACCTAGACCAGTGGCAACGATTCAGACTAAACTTACCCAAAGTTTAAGGACCACGTCGGATAGGATTTCCATCTACGAGCTCATCCAATAATAACCACCCCATCGAGAGGCTCTAATGGAGATATTAAAAGCCATCGAGCTGTAGCCCCATGAAGAAAACTCCTTCAACAACTTGGTGGGACATGTAAAATGATGCATCGAGCCAGTCATCACCTTTAGAGAAGATGAGCTAAAATCGATGACTGATGATATGGCAGATCTGCCACTGCATGTCATTGCTCGGGTCAACGGGATTCCATATAAGAGGGTGTTGGTGTACACTGGCTTGTCTAGTAATATAATCACAATAGCGGCTTTGAAACACCTCAAGTTGCTAGCATCTCACATTGTGGCCTCCACATATACTCTTCGAGCATTCAATGATGCGATATGCTCTATGATTGGCACAATTGTCCTACCCATCCAAGTAGGGCAAAAGACTATTCCTACATTGTGTCACATCTTGGAAGGTGAGATGGCCTATAATATCTTGTTGGGCAGGCCTTGGATTAGGGACATGAAGTGTGTCCCTTCGATATCTCATTAGTGCCTAAAGTACACATTCAAATGGTAGGTGCATGTAGTCCCAGAAGACTTAGAGCCCTTCAAGTATTGCAATGCAGTGCAACTGATGCTGCAATCGACCCTTCCATTGACACATTTGTATTTTTAGTTGAATCCATCTAAACAAGATTCAATTTTGTATGCATCCCCACTGTCAAGTCCCTCATATCCCCAATCTAGTCCATATTCATCGTTTGGTCATTCACCAATGATGCCACCTATGGTGGCTACACCTAAGGACAATGGGAAGAAACCCATAGAAGAGGCACCACCATTAGTCTCAACCATATCTACCGAGGAGATACCTAGCAGAATGGAATTCGAGACACCTAGTTCACCCGATATGGAGTGGACTCAGGAAGAACTCCCATTCCCTCCCCCTCAACCACTAATGATCACCATTGAAATGGCCAACACAGGCTTGGGAGAGTACCTAGTGTAGAACGTTGTAGCAACACCCACACTTGAGTCCATGCAGGACATGGGGAGACCTCGCCTCCCCATAGGCACTATTGTTCCTCTAGGCTACCCACCAATCCAGACAAATTTTATGTATGGTGGAATCGATAATGGCATTGAACCTTACTTGCAAGAGGAAGAAGATGAAGAGCCCTTTGTTGAGGATGTCAACTATTTGTCCAACCCAGACTTCACTTTGAGATATCTTGGATAATTTAATTGGCATGGATATGGGTTAGGCAAATATGAACAAGGAGTGCGCGTTCTTTGCCAACTAAGATATCAGATGTCGTACAACAAATTAGGAGTAGGGTTCAACCACCATTTGCCCCTTGACATCTTGGTGGAGAACATGCAAGGCCTAGGGATAGGCAACAAGGATGGGTTGGCACAAGATCCATATGCCAATCCTAACACAACATACACATTGGGGGATTATCTCCCATTGTTAACAATCAACCTTGTTGACTTCAACAACCCTTTAACTTTGATCGAGAAAGGAGAAAGTTTGAGGACTCACCTACCAGAGGGATATAGACAAGGTCAAGAAGGATCTTCATAAGATGAGTCAGAGTATGAGGTATCACCAATGGAACCTTTCAAATCTGATAGCAATCATTCACAAGTGACCCCATGGATGACTACCAAGAAAGCTTATTGGCAATATTCCCCTTGAATGCTCCAGTCGAGAAAGGGCTGCCTCAAGAAAATTAGGTCCTCCCATAGCGAGTGAAATAACCCAGATGGGACTAGATCAATTTGCTCAAGAAAAACGAGCCATACATGTCACAAAAAGTTGTCAAAGCCAACAAAGGCTTATGGATATCTGATAGCGATTATGAAGATGAGACTAAGATGGCATATCTCAATCATATGCGATAGTAGTAAATAACCCATGGACATTGACGACATGTTTAAACAACTAAACATGGGTCCAAGACATATGTGGCACCTAAACCAAGCACAGTTGGACCAACTGCTTCACCTACCACTTTAGGTATACAGAGATCACCATCCACCAAGAGACCCCATAGAGCCATTAGTGCCAAGGGCAGACCTCATCCTATTATCCACACATAGGGCTGATCCATTTGTGCCAATACCCCCAGATCCAGATCTAAAACACAAATATCACCAAGGAAGTCCGAGTCACCACACCCACGATAATGGAAACCAAATTCATTTCATCAACATGATCTCCATTGACTTAACCGCCCCCATCCACAATCCAGCCAATCCAACATGACCATTGTATCTAGACTTAGATGCTATAGACTGGGATCATGGTGACTCACCACCATCCCCATCAGAGTACTGGACTTGTGGTGAGATGCTTCATTTCACCCCAGGGCTAACTCAGGATATATTCCACATTGAAAAGGAACCCGATGTTCCAAACATAGATCTAAATTCAGCGAATGATCCAATGAATCCACAAATCATCAAGTGGGGGGTAAGTCTATCCCCTAAAGAGTAAGTCAATTACATTTTTCTTCTCAAAGAGAAGAAGGAGGTTTTTGCATGGTCCTACAAAGACATGCCAAGGCTAGACCCGTAGCTAGTCACACATAATCTAACGCTTGATCCGACAATCAAGCCAGTCAAGCAAAAACTATGTAAGATGCACCCAATAGTAGCCTTAATGGTCAAAGAAGAGCTAAAAAAGTTGTTGGATGCATAGTTTGTCATCTACGTGGATTACCCACCATGGCTATCCAACATGGTACCTATCAAGAAGCCCGACAAGAGGATTCGCATATGCACCAATTTTCAAGATCTAAACAAAGCCAATCCCAAGGACGATTTACCCTTGCCTAGCATTGATGCATTGGTAGACACTACAACAGGCCATGAAATGATTTTCCTCATGGATGTTTTCACGGGATACAACCAAATTTGTATCAATCCCGATGATCAACTCAAAATGGTGTTCACAATGCCTTGGGGGAAATTTTGTTATAAGGTCATGCCCTTTGGCCTTAAAAACGCTTGTGCCACCTACCAACGTGCTATGACATACATCTTCCATGATCACATGCATTAAAATTTGGAAGACTATATGGATGATCTGTTGGCCAAATATCTTTTATGCCTAGATCATCTCGATGACCTAAGAAAAATCCTCGATCACCTCATCAAACACAAAGTCAGACTAAACCCCAAGAAGTGCGTGTTTGGCGTCACATCTGGAAAACTCTTGGGTTTCATAGTCTCAAAATGAGACATTGAGGTAGATCCAAACAAATTCAAGGAAATCCTTGAAATGCTTCCCCCAACCACCATCAAGTAGCTCAGAAGCCTGTAGGGAAAGGTCATGTCAATCAAGCACTTCATAGCACAACTATCTGACAAGTGTCAACCCATGAATAAATTATTACACAAAGGGATAGCATTTCACTAGGATTATGAGTGCTAGTCAACCTTCGAGACATCAAAAAATACTTGGATTCACCGCTAGTATTGGCACCACCTAGACCAGGAGTTTCATTCTACTTATACATCTTAGCTACTGAGGTGGCACTAGGCACCATGCTAGCCTAGAAGAATGAACTACATAAAGATCAGGCTACTTACTATCTTAGCCGCACCCTGTTCAGTTATGAACTTAACTATGCATACATCAAAAAACTATGCTTAGCAGTGGTATTTGCTACCAAAAATCTATGCCACTACATGTTGAGCAATACGATGTATGTTGTGTCTAAGGAGAATCCATTGTGGTACATGATGAGTCATACTTATCATAGTAGTCGCATGGCAAAATGGATCATGTTGCTTATGGAGTTTGACTTTGAATTCATTGGACAGAAGTCCATCAAATGTTAAGTCATCATTGATCAACTAGCAGAGGCTCCTCTCGAAGAAAATCAACCTCTGACCATAGAGCTACTCGATGATGGGGTCTTCCATGTCTCAAAATTGCCAGATTTTGATGAGCCTGAGTCATAGGTCGACATAACCCTATTTTTTTATGGTTCTAAATGTGTGCAAGGGTGTGGCATTGGAATTGTATTCTTCACAACACAAGGGGCTCCAATGCCTCTATCATTTAAACTAGATTTCTCATGCACCAAAAATAATGCCGAATATGAAACCTTGCTCATAGGTCTTCAAAAAACAATCACCATGAATATCAAATGCTTGAACACCTTTAGTGATTCATTGTTGATTGTCAACCAACTAAAAGGGGTATTCCAATGCAAATGCCCAGTTCTGTAGGCCTACAAAACTCTTGAGGACAAATTCTTGGAAAATATTAAATGGTATGACATCGAGGCACTGCCTCGATCATCGAATAATTTTGTGGAAACTATGGCCTCCTTGGGGTCACTAATCCCACAAGAACCTTTCAATGAGATGAAAACCATTCAAGTCATAAAACTATCGCAATCTATGATGGAGTGTGCAAGATCTAATCTAACGCCAGGAATCCACCTAATCCAAATTGAACAGTCTCAAGATAAGTTCTCTCAAATCCATCATAGTATGAATCACGCCAACTGGGGGTCCTTGTTCTCCCTGACCCCTCTCAATAGCAACACCACTATTTTTACAAATTTATTCCCACTCAGATTTTGCTAGGGATGAAATTCAAGAGGGATTGGTAGTTCATACCATCAAGGTTTTTGATCAGCAGGATTGGTACACACCCATAAGAGACTACCTCAAGCTAGGTAACCTCCCACTTGGATTAACGCATGTCACAAAAATATCATTCAAATAGAAAGCAATAAAACATGTCTTACTAGGAGAAATTTTGTACCGTCAAAGCTACAAAGGAATCCTCCTCCATTGCTTGGACCAACAGGAGTCCTCTTGGGCGATCACCCAAGCGCATGATGGTACATGTGGTGGCCACTTTAGCGGTATGGCCATCACAAAGTGCATTCTTTGCATGGGCTATTATTGGCCATTTGTAGAGCGAGATTGTTGCGCATACGTAAGGAAGTGCGTGAAGTATCAACACCATGCTAATTTGACACATGTACCTTCTTAGGCCTTGTAGTTGATCCAATCGGCTTGGACATTTTCGTAGTGGGGTTTAGATCTAATTAGAAAGATCTCCCTTGCATCATCAGGTCATCACACATTTATAATAACAACCACAAATTGCTTCACCAAGTGGGTGGAAGAAATTCCGCTAACCTCTACGACTGGACCCCGCATTACGGAGTTTATTTTACATAACATCATATGTTATTTTGGTATTCCATCCAAGATCATATCAGATAATGGGACGTCATTCAAGAAAAAATATGTATGTACTTTGAAAACAAAGTACAAAATTTAGCACAGTTTTTTAATATCAATAGGCAAATGGGCAAGTAAATGCATCAAACAAAATGCTAGTTGCCATCCTTAAAAATATGATCCCATATAGTCATAAGGATTGGAACATTCAAATCCCACTTGCTCTTTGGGCTTATCGCACTAGCATTCAGATGCCCACTGGGGCAACTCCATTTTTGCTGGTGTATGGCTCTGAGGCAGTCATGCGTCTCAAGTTGGAAATACCTTCTCTACATATATCAATGCAAGAGTTCATCGATGATGACATTGCACAATAGGCCCAGTTATACCAGCTTACATTACTCGATGAACGACGCATCAACGCTCTCGAGCATTTACGTATCTATCAAGAGCGACTTAATAAAGCATACAACATGAAAGTTCACCTAAGGGACTTTTAGGTTGGTGACTTGGTCTTAAAAGAGAACCAACAAAACTCTAACTTGCCACCCCATTTAAGGGATAAGTTCATGGCAAACTAGTTTGGTCCCTATGTAATTGATAGTAAAATAGGACCTGAAACATACCGGCTTGCCTCTCTTGAAGGAATCAAGGAACCAAAACCCTTGAACATCAGTCATTTGAGGCCATTCCACACTTAGAGAGCCATAGCCCACCCCCAAAAACTCCAAGGATTCTAGCAATCACTTGGTCAACCCAAAATCTCCAAGGATTCCAATAATTGCTTGGTCAACCTAAAAGCTCCAAGGATTCCAATAATCGCTTGGTCAACCCAAAAGATCCAAGGATTCTAGCAATCGCTTGGTCAACCCAAAAGCTCCAAGGATTCTAGCAATCACTTGGTCAACCCAAAAGCTCCAAGGATTCCAGTAATCGCTTGGTCAACCCCAAAAGCTCCAAGGATTCCAGCAATCACTTGGTCGACGCCAAATGCTCCAAGGATTCCCACAATTGCTTTGTCAACCCAAAAATGCCCCAAAGGTATCTCTAAACCCTTTGGTCACCCCAAATGCTCCAAGGATTCCCACAATCCTTGGTCAACCCAAAAATGCTCCAAGGATTCCCATAATCGCTTGGTCAACCCCAAATGCTCCAAGGATTCCCGCAATCCCTTTGGTCACCCCAAATGCTCCAAGGATTCCCATAATCACTTGGTCAACCTAAAAACACCACAAAGGTAACCATAATCCCTTTGGTCAAACCAAAAATCTCCAATAATTCCCACAATATCTTGGTCAACCTAAAACGCCCCAAAGGTATCCATAAACTCTTTGGTCAAACCAAAAGCTCAAAGGGTTCCCACAATCGCTTGGTCAAAAACAAATATTCAAAAAACAAACAAAAACAAAAGATAATAAAAAATTACATCTCACTTCCATGCATACTCTTAAAAATCAAAACACAAAAAAGAAAATAATAAAATGCATTTGGCATCACATCCATACATGGCATAGTTGCTGGTCATACACGTCATAAGCACAATAGACTGTAATTTCTAGGCAATTCCATCATTTTCCACATTCAGTCCATTTTGTAAACACATCCATCCAGAATAACACCATCCATATTTTTTATCATAGTCAATTGTCTGCTAATGTCTTTAGGGTTTTTGTCATTCAGCTGTCTCTCGATTTCTAGCCAAAAACTGTACAAAGTCTGATAGATTTTACAAAGGTATAGTTTTACTTGGATCACACCTCATTACGTAGCATCCCCACACATGTTAAAAACAATAAAATTCCCAAGTTGTGTGAATGCAAGAGAAATCTACAAAGTAGTCTAGGGTACCATAGGTGAAAGGTTAGCCTGCTCATCCCCCTATGCGAATGGTTTGAGAATGCTGAGAATTGACAAAAGGACAATCTCTTCCCCATCCAATTCCCCACACTAAATAGTGGTTACCACCACTATCACAAACCCCAAAAACCTTTGGTCCCCAAATTCATAAGGATTTGTACTATACGCCCCTAACAAGGATGGGTAGTCATCCCCAAGGCCTAAAAGTATCAATGTTGGTCACAAGCAAAAATCAAGAGAAAAAAAATAATATCTAATATAAAAAATCTTGAAACACCTTTGATCCCCAAAGTCGTAAGGATTCGTACTACACACCCCTGACAAGGATGGGTAGTCATCCCCAAGGCCTCAAATATCAATGCCATTACATAATAATATCCCCAATCATCTTTGATCCCCAAAGTCGTAAGGATTCATACTATATGCCCCTGACAAGGATGGGTAGTCATCCCTAGGGCCTAAAAGATCAATGCCATTACATAATAATATCCTCAATCACCATTGATCCCCAAAGTCGTAAGGATTTGTACTACACATACCTAAATAGGATGGGTAGTCATCCCAAAAGAAAATGGGATCAAAGCCACTCATAAGCCAACAACCTACGAGCTCAACTTTGAAACCTAAAATGCAAAATAAAATAACAGTGGTTATCACCACTATTCAAACCCCTTGCTCAAAAAGAAAAACAAAAGAGAAAAATAAATAGTGTTTTTTATTACTATGTAGGAGAGCAATTATCCCAACAAGTTGAGAAATCGAAAGACGCCTGAGCTTGAATCCCCAGAATTCTTAGCATTCAAAAAACCATCTAGGTGATCCTTATTACGGGTTTGGTGGACAGCCTACCTGGCAATGGAGGTATCCTAAATGCATGATGATATGTCTATCACATTAGCTTTGCATGTGAGTAGACCAATGTTTGCATGTGGATGAGCTAGCTTATGGTACCTTAGATTGTCCCGTGGATTAATCTTACTAAATACAACAAAGGAGTTAGTGGAGCTAATTAAGTGATCCTCAGTACAGGTTTGGTTGATAGCCTATCTGGCACTGGTGGTATCCTAATAAATACCACATAAACAAACTCAATCGCACACAGAGATGTGAAATAACTTGGGAAAACTCAAGTCTAATTCGTACCTTGTTCAAAAGTCTTGTAATATAAATGTACAGTCTTGGCTAGTTAGTTAAAAAATCTGAATCTTTAAAAAACCTTAACTACATTATAAAACAAATGTTGTACATGTCCATTATTGCATCACCATTAGAAAATACAAAAACAAACAAAAAATAATTTTTTTCACACATGCAAAGTCATTCCACAAAGCAATCACATAGTACAGAAAGCAAGGAAATCCTGTATAGCCTATGGTGCAATCAACAAGTTATCAACAAATCATTTCATCCATTCCATATGCATACATCATATAATTAGAAACATCGCATTCATAATAACACATGCATACATCAACGTAAATAAATGTGCATAAAAATAAACAAT
The DNA here is from genome assembly GCA_028583015.1 of Wollemia nobilis. Taxonomy (NCBI): domain Eukaryota; kingdom Viridiplantae; phylum Streptophyta; class Pinopsida; order Araucariales; family Araucariaceae; genus Wollemia; species Wollemia nobilis. The sequence continues at coordinate 21,277 of JAQPPZ010002758.1, read as the reverse complement.
AAATCATGACAAGTGTATAATAAAAAAGAAAGTCATGTATATATCATCAAAATTCCCGCAGGATACAATAAGTCGGTCCTCTGACCTCACAACAAAATAAAAAATTCAAAAACCCCAAGCCTAGGGAGTCAGACACCATGATCACGTAGGATCGGTGCGACTGGAACTACCCCCAATGGTGTGGGTCCTATGGGACCTCTCAGGGTGACTGTTGCCAGCCCTCGCATCATGTCCACTAGCACTACCCTCACCCACCAACCTACGACAAGAGGAAGTAGACTGCTCAGTATCACTGTCTCTTGTTCAGCGTGAAGATCCACCTCCAGTAAGCTTAGGTAACCACCCACCAAGGTGGATAATCTCTACCTCCAACTCCATTTTGTGCCAGACCAAATCCATCTCTCGTCGATGGTATGCATACAATGCATCATCTCATTGTGTCAAATGAGTTCGCAGGAGATCCCTCTTCCATAAATCATCGGTGTCCCCATCCTGCTGGTGGTACACATCCAATGCATTTTCCCACTCCACCAATAGAGTTTGTAGGAGATCCCTCTCCTATAGAACCTCCCCATGCTCCTCATCTCATCTTCGTAGTAGATCCTCCAATCGTGCTATCTCAATGTGATACATAGCATCCATGTCCCCTAGGACTGCCTGAAGCATGGGCATCTCTAGGATAGTGGGCTACTCTGAGACCCACTACTTTGGAATGTCTTGTATATCTGGTTGCTTTAGAACCCCTAGGTCATCCCCAGTCAAGTCATCAACCTCTACCATATCTGCATCATCATGCAAAGCATCCCAACCCTTCCTTGATGCCTCTGCATCCTCACCACCTGCTTCTACCACATCTATGCCTCTTAGAGGCCCCTCACCCTGCCATCTCCGCATCATCCACCACTGGTCATACTCTATAGTTGCCCTGATGTTGTTCACATCAGGGACATCAATCACTACATTTGACTCCTCCCCCAGTGGCTTAATGATCAACCAGGGCAGAGTCCTCTCATTGTCCCAACGTTGATAGATCAAAGGCTCACCAAGAAATCCCTAGAGAACCCCAAACTGTCGAGTCAACTGGATGTACAGGAAGTACTCCTGCTCAGTCCCGTGCTGCCTAATCAGCAACCTCCCCCTACGTGCCCACCGAAGCTAATCCCCAGCCTTAGGCCAAGATGGATAGTCTCGGTATGGACACCAGAACACCTCCCCTAGAGCAAGCCATGAGAAGGCATCAGTATAATGCCCTACGACACCTGCCCACCACCAACTCTACCCCTACTGCTCTGACCTCTACCACAGAGTAGCATAACTGATCTTTCGGTCCACCATCTCTGCCTGAGTGGTCCAAGCCAATCCTTGTGGCTGATCCATAGCTATGTACTGCCACCCTAGCATTGCAACATGTAGCTGCATACAATCCCCTTCCACCTTCGATAGCGAACCTCGTACAGCTCATCATAAAGTTATGCTAGTAGCATCTAACCCCACCTCATAATTAGTGGCTCTAAGGTCGGACACTCAACCAATTTGAAAACTACCTGTAATAGGTTCCAAGGGAACCTTGCACCAGATGAGTCAGGAAGCAGCATGTTGAATATGAGGGTCATGAGCAGTGCATGCCTCACCCCAACATGCCCTTCTTTAGCCACCATCGTACCAAAATCTTGCCAATCAGGCAGTCCCCCTCTGCCCTCTCCACCGAAATATCCACCCCCATCTCCACCCCATGCCAAAAGCACTGTGTCAGCACCATCGTCTGCTGATCACAAGGAGTAGTCTGAATGGGCAATCCATCTATCGAAATCCATAGAATCTGATAAACGTCCTCAAGAGTCATTATCATCTCCCCTGTTGGGAGATGAAAGGTGTTCGTGCAAGGATCCCACAAATTGATCAGGGCAATCAGATATTCCTGATCCCCCACCATAGGCTCTAACCGAGTCAACTTCTTGAGCCCAAAGACATCAATCCACTCCCATTCCACCATAGTCATTGCCTCCCATGCATTTGAAAACATCGTTGGCACACGGTACCGACTCTTCACCACCTAAAAAACAAAAACAACACAAAAACATTAAAAACATGACAACAAAAATAAAACTGTACAAGCAACATTAACAAAATGTACAGCAAAAACAGTCTAAAATTCAAATAAAACTGTACAGAACTAAAACACATATACAACAATGTATACAAAATGTACAACAAAAACATTTAACAAATGAACAAAAAAACAAAATAAAAATAAAAATTTTAACTAGGGTTTCTTAATCTTAGTTTAAACAAAACAACAAAACACAAAATACACAAATTTTTCAACTAGGGTTTCTTAATCCTCGTTTAAAAAAAAACCAAAATAAAAATAAAACTTTAAACTAGGGTTTAATCTTAGTTTACACGTAAAAAACAAACAAAAACAAAATAACATCAAAATTTAAACCTAGGGTTTTTAACTCTGGTTTAAACAACAAAAAAAACAAAAATTACATCTAGGGTTTTTAACTGTAGTTGAACAAAAAAAAAATTTAAATCTAGGGTTTTTACTCTAGTTTAAACAAAAAAAAACAAAATAACAACAACATTTAACCTAGGGTTTTTAACTCTAGTTTGAACAAAAAACAAATAAAACCAGTTTTTTAAACCTAGGGTTTTACCTTAGTTTAAACTGACAAACAAAACAAAAAATAAATAAAACCAGTTTTTTAAACCTAGGGTTTTACCTTAGTTTAAACTGACAAACAAAACAAAAAACAAATAAAAATAGTTTTAAACTAGGGTTTCGATATTAGTTTAAACAAATGAACAAAATACAAAAACAAAAAAATATAGTTTAACCTAGGGTTTTCATCTTAGTCTAAACAAAAAAACAAAACAATTTAATAAAAAAAAAAACCAAGCAAAATAATGCGCAGGAGCACCTACCGGTCTTGCCTCAGCTCCGTCACTCGATGTTATGATTAGTGAACTCATGGTATCTATGAAATCTCGATAGCGCTTTGCTACACAAACTTGACCTCCTCCTCATCACAGCTCCAAATCACCAAAAAAACAAATTGCAAATGAGCCCAAAACCTAGTTTTTGCCCTTATATAGGCTTTTAGGCCTTTAATCATTCCACCTTGGGATGAGCACTCTATTTTGAACTCGTACCACCCTGGGATGATTACAAAACTGGTATTCGTCCCACCCTGGGATGATTACAGAGCAAGAAAATCAAAAATAGCTAAAACTGCATTCAAAATGCACCACAAACAACAATAAAACTGCCAAACAAAGGCACCTTTGTGCCTCTGATTCTTGGCATGCAAAATTGACATTGGGGTCACAATCCTCACTATCCTACTCCCTAAGAAGGCTACCATAGTCAGACCGCTCCATGAAAAGATGAATTTTCAAGAATTTCATCCCCAAACGTCGTCACAAAAAGGGTCAAAACCCACCCAAAAAAAATATAACAATAAAATTGCCGAACAAACGTGTATTTGTGCCTGACATTATTGGCTTGCAAAACCAATGATGGGGTCACAAATCCTCACTATCCTACTCCATAATAAGGCTACCATAGTCGGACCGCTCCATGAGAGGACTGATTCTCGTGAATTTCATCCCCAAATGGCATCACAAAAAAGGTCCAAACCCACCCAAAAATAGCAATAAACTTTCCGAACAAAGGCGCCTTTGCGCTTGACATTCTTGGAATGCAAAACCAATGTTGGGGTCACAAATATTCACTATCCTACTCCCTAAGAAGGCTACCATAGTCGGACCGCTCCACGGGAGGATGGATTCTCAAGAATTTCATCCCTAAACGACATCACAAAAAGCGTCCAAACCCACCCAAAAATAGCAATAAACTTGCCGAAGAAAGGCACCTTTGCGCTTGACATTATTGGCATACAAAAATGATATCAGGGCCACACATTATCAATATCCTACTCCCTATGAAGGCTACCATATATGGATCGCTCCACATGAGGATGGATTTTTGACAATTTCATCCCCAAAAGGCGTCACAAAAAGAGTTTAAACCCACCAAAAATAGGTTAGATTGTTGGGAAAATACATAAGCATTCAACGGAAAACAACTAAAGGCACCCTTAAAAAATTCATCTTGGGTCAACAGAATCATCAATTTTTTCGTGTCGGTCATTCCCTCATCGATTCGTCACTTGAGGGGGTAGTCACACTTAGTCACCAATCAACAAATACACACCCAATCAAGGAAATGGCATGCATTCAAAGAATCATTGACAAAGACAATCATGCTCCTACTTGGGGCAGCAAAAAAGCAATTATCACAAGCTGATCAAACACTTGGCATTCTAGAATCATGAAATCAAGGTTCCCATAGACAAAAGGTTGCACCCTTTGCCTATTCATGACTGAACAATGTCCAAGATCAAGTAAGACCTCACCAAAAAAGGTTAACACTTGAATTAAGCTCCTTAGCTCATCAGAAGCAAGGATTCAAGAATGCGTACCCTTTTTATACTTGGGGCATCAAAATTTGGTTAGGTTACTAAGAAACCCTAATCATTAGTGCTTTGGTTATCTATTTTTCCTCAAAGACTGCGCCATGCACAGTGTATCCAAAAAAGGGGCATCTGTAGACACCAAAACAACACCATGTCGATTATGTGACGACAAGCACTGATCAAATTGACATGCATAGCCCCTAGGGCAGCCCCCAGAGGTTAAAAATTGGTCCTAACCACTCCCACAATAGTTTTGGAAGGTCAGAAGTCAATTTGGCACCTTTTAAGGACTCTGCTCCCTACTCGTTCCACCCTAGGACGATTACAAATTGGTATTCTTCCCACCCCGAGATGATTAGCAACATTCACTCTAGGGTGGGGCAAATAGCAGGTTTGACAGGAAAAAGTTCAAACCTTGACAAATGGTAGCTCAGATCCGCAACTCAACTCCACCTTCAATGCATGGGAGTGCTAGTGAGCATTGTTGAGCTCAAAGGGGCAGTCATAGAGGTAGTCATGGAGCCATTAATCAAGGATGAATCTTCTTTCCCCTGGAAAGGCATGATGGCCAAGTGGTGCCCCTACATGCTCATTCACAAGAGACCCTTAGGTCTATAAAATGGTGAGTCTTCTCACCCCCAAAAAATAGAGCAGGAGCATTTGGAGCAACGAAGTGCTGCTGAATTACATCCTTACCCATCTCTTGTGCTTCTTACATCCTTGATCTCCCTTTTGGAAGGGAGGTTATTGGGTGATTATTGGAAGCACAATCCAAACCCAAACCCAAAAATTTGGCCACAATACCCTAACCAATTTGTCGACACAACCCCATAGGAGGTTTTGGACCCATCCCAAGTGGATTGGTACCAAAACCAAGCCTCAAACGGTGGGCATCCTGCCCCCGATCGCCCCCCATACTACTGCAGTCCTAATCACCCCACCCCAAAGCGATTAGAAATTTGAAGCAAATTTATTTACTATTTCATTTAAATTTCATTTGAGGTCACTCATATAGGCGACCATTCAAATTTCATGTCATTCTGATGAATATTGGTTGTGTTTTTAGTGTTTTCCATTTTCACTAAAATACAGGGAGCATCATCAGATATAGGGTGATCGAGGTAGAATATGCAAAATATGACCTTCTGGGTTGTCTCAAAATTCCCCGTTTTGCCTAACCCCAAATTTGTACATGTTTTGGAGACATCAGGGTGATTAGAAATCTATGGCATATTTCTTGACTGTTCCTTTTGTAGTGTGTTATTGGTAATGTTTTCATGCGTCTATCAAAATTTTAGGTCATTCTAATATGTTTTGATTATAGTTTTAATTATTTTATGCTTGCATTAACCGGAGGCCTTGGGGACCGTATGTTTCCCTCCATCCGAAGGTGCTTTTAATCATTTGCTATTTTTTTGAACATAGGATATCAACATCAAAGGGGTAGCAAGGAAGTGTAGATGCATTCACACAAGCGACGGTGATGTTTGTCCCACCCATTTCATATGTGGGCACGTAGAAGAAAGCGTACCATTCGTGGTGTGACAAAACTATGTTCAATGCTCCTAGCCCTTGAAAAGGGAGGAGATGTATTGTAACCTGATCTCGAGAAAATTAATAAAATAAAGGGCTGCACTTTATGTTTGCTTTGTATCTCATTTCATTTCACTTTTTTTCCCATTTTTCATGTATTTTTCGTTCGTAGGACTTAGCGTTTCGTATGCTCTTATTTGCACCGCACCCGGGACACCTATTTTTCTTTCGTATCCTCATGCTTTTAGTACCTCTCTCTATAGTGTTTTTTTTTCTATTTTTGTATTTTTATATTTGTGTGGTTTTGGGTCATTACATTTGGTATTGGAGCTCTAGGTATGAGGGTATAGAGCTTCTATGTATGCTAAAGGGAAATTAGACGTGTCTAGTGAAGGTTTGGTTATGGCATAGGCTAAAGTTGGGATGATCTAGGATACCCCGATTTCTAGAACCTAATGAGAATTAGCCCAAGGGAGCATGGAGTGTCAAGATGCCTTAGTATGGGCTATGGTATCAGTGATGCATCCCAACCCAAGGTATTGCTCTAGTTAGGTTGATGACACATATAGCAAGATAACTCTGTATTATGGCTTGATTAGAGATACAACTTGAGATGAAACTGTAATTTAATCCCCTTGCTTGGATGGAATCAGGTTAAGATGCCACATAAGAACAAAATAAGGAGGCCTACACCTAGAAAAACTTGACAAAGTGATGTTGGAGAAGAAAACCAAGATGAGGAACCAACCAACCATAGTATAGAGGTAGAAGACCTCATCGCTATGGTAATTGCTATGTAGGATCAGATAAGACAGTTGCTCGAAATTACTATAAATCCAAATTTGCAAGTTCACGGCTCAGATGTTGGCCTAGGTAGTGGACTAAATATAGAACAAGTATAAGCCAAAGCCTTAGAAAAAAAGGAAATAGCTAGGGACATAAAAAATATTAGTATATTAAAGTTTGATGGAGAAGGTGATGGGGATGTAGCGTAAGCATAGCTGAGGGAGGTAGAGGTTCATTTTATGGTAAAAGGTTACTCATATAGAACACATAAAATATGGGTTATGATTAATCTAGAAGGAGTTGCTCTGGATTGGTGGGAAAACCACTATGAGAAAACCAATATTGAACCCATTGATACTCCATGGGAAGAATTTATAAACATATTCAAAAAGAGATTTCTATGCCCTAAAATTTGAATAATTTTCTAGTCTTAGACAAGGAACCAACAAAGTAGAAGAGTACTATAAGAAGCTGGTAAGACTATTCAAATATGTACCTATTTATAATGAGAAATTGCGAGTTCATAAGTTCATACTTGGATTGTAATCTAGGTTAAGGCAGGATGCGAAGATGTAGGAGGCCAAATTACTACAAAAGGCATATGACCTAGTAAATAAAGTAGAGTCACAATTTGGTTATAATTATGCCGCTCTACCCGATCAAGCATGACAAGAACTAAATAAGAGGAATAGTAATGGGTTTGTAAAATGGGAGGCTGAGAAAGAGCGAAAAGCTAAGAATCCCCAAAATCTTGAGAAGAAAACCTATTGGAAAAAAAATAAGTTTAAGAACTTTTGTAAGAAGGATAACAAGCCCAATGATACAAAACATCAACCACAAAAGTCATATACTTCAACTCCAGTAGTTAAGAATGTGAATGAGAAGCCTGAGAAATAGCAAGGACCCAAGGAAGATTGCTACAATTGTCAAGGACCTCATTACTATAATCAGTAAGCATGGAATAGCTCAACTAGTGCAAAAGAGAAGGAACTAGAACATCGTATTTATGCCGCAATAAAGAAGCAGAAGCTAGAGGTACAAGCCACCCCATTAATTGTGAAAGGTAAGGTTTTCAATAAGTAAGTAAATATTTTAATAGATAGTGGAGCCACTGAAATTTTTATTTCAACTAGTCTAGCAAGGAATGTGTCGAAAAGTCCTGGGTATTTGGCTCAAGGGTGAAAGGTAGAGTACGGTTCTGGGTAAACCTACTTGGTAAACCAATGTTACCCTATGGTAGAGGTTAATTTATCTAAAGGGACTACAAAATTTTGTTTATATTTAGATCCCCTACACACATTTTATGTGATTCTCATGATGGATTAGCTATAGACTCATAAACTCTTAATCAATTTCCAAGACCATTGGATTGAGTATTTAGGGAAAGGTGGACAAAGACTAAGAGTTCATAGCAATAAAGGGGCTTTTAAACCTCAAATATTGTCTGCTATGCAAGTGAAAAAGACCCTAAAGAGAGGAGGGATAGTGTATGTGGTAAAACTCAATGAGGTGGGGGACCAAGAGAAAGGATAAATACTAGGACAACACCCAATCGTACAGGATTTTTAGGATGTATTTCCAAAGAAAATACCTGGACTACCTCCTGCACGGGAATTCAATTTTACAATTGAACTTATGATGGGAACTAAACCTATTCATAGATACCCATATAGAATGAATCCTACTAAAATAAATGAACTAAATATTCAATTGCAAAGGTTATTGGAGAAGGGTTTAATAAAACCAAGTGTGTCACTGTGGGGCACACTGGTTCTGTTTGTGAAAAATAAGGGTGATTCACTAAGACTGTGTATTGATTACATAATTCTAAATAATGCTAGAATCAAGAATCAATATCCTTTACCTAGGATCAAAGATTTATTCGATCAACTGAAGGATGCCAAGGTGTTTACCAAAATAAATTTGAGGTCAGGGTATCACCAGTTGAGAATTCGTGAGGAAGATACTCACAAAATGATATTTAAGACTAGTTATAGGTATTATGAGTTTACGGTTATACCCTTTGGACTGAAAAATGTCCCAACCATTTTTATGAACCTAATGAACAACGTGTTCTAGAGACATTTGGACCAATTTTTTCTAGTGTTCTTGTTGATATCCTTATATACTCTCGAGATAAAGAGGACCATGATAAGCATCTTAGGCTCATGTTGGAATTATTGAGAAAGAATCAACTTTATGGAAATCTTTCTAGGAGTGAATTCTATGTTCTAGAGGTAAGATGCCTCAAACATGTTATATCGATAAAAGGGATTGTCATGGATCCTAAAAATATAGAGGCTATTCTTAATTGGCCACCCCCGACTAATGTCACTAAAGTGTGAAGTTTCATGGGGTTAACAGGCTATTATAGATGTTATATAAAGGACTATTCCAATATTTATAGACCCATAACAAACCTTCAGAAGAATTGGAAATAATTCAAGTGGTCATAGAAGTATGAAACTACCTTTGAGCTATTAAAGCATAAAATTACTACTGCACCGATACTAAAGGTTCTCGATCCTCAAGGGGAATTTTCAGTGTGCATAGATGCATCAATAGATGGGTTGGGTGGTTTACTTTCACAAGAGGATTCAGTAGTGGAATATACTTCAAGGAAGCTTAAAAAGCATGAATTTAATTATGCTACACATTATTTGGATCTTGTTATAGTGGTGCACGCTTTAAAGGTTTGGTGCCACTACTTAGTGGGAAGGCTTTTTGAATTGAAAAAAACCATCAAAATCTATGGTATATATTCACCCAACCAATACTTAATGCAAGGTAGAGAAGATGGGTAGAATTCCTTGCTGAGTACGATTTCAAGATTGAGTACATAAAACAAAAGGAGAACAAAGTGGTTGATGCTTTAAGTAGAAGGAGATATATAATAGCCATCACTAGAGTTCACATAGATCTGATGGATCAAGTGAGATAGAGGTAATCTCAGGATGAGTGTTGCCAGGGGATTCGAGTCAAGATGGACAAAGATACTGAAGGAAATAAGGAGTTTAGTGTGAAATATGACTTTTTCTGCTATAAGGGAAGGGTTATTATACCAAATATAGGTGATTTTAAGAACTTGATAATACAAGAAACTCATATATCTCCTTAATTTTATCATCCTAGAGGGACAAAAATGTGAGAAAATATGAAAAGAGACTTCTTTTGGGTAGGAATGAAGAAGGATATCATAGGTTCTATTGCTCGATGCCTCGAATGTTAGAAGGGAAAGGCAAAAATATAGCATCCTATAGGAAAACTTCATCTGCATGAGGTACCTATGCAAAAATGGTAGGTCATATCCATGGATTTCATTGTGGGATTACCCAAGACATGGTAATAACATGATGCCATCTTTGTAGTGGTCTATAAGTTGACTAAGGTTTCCCACTTCATACCAAGAAATACCAAGGATGATGCTTAGGTGGTTGCTAACAGATTTGTCAAAGAGGTATTTTGATTACATGGGTTTCTAGAGGTAATCATATTAGATAGAGACTCCAAATTCACTTATAAATTTTGGAAATTACTTCATAGTGTAGTTGGTACAAAATTGAATACGAGTTCAAATACCATCTCAAAACTGATGGGCAAATAGAGTGGGTAAACCAAGTTTTAGAATACATGCTCTGCATGCACTGCATGGATCATAAATCTTAGTGGGAATAATGTCTACCTTTGGTAGAATTTGCCTACAATTATGGATATCACTCCTCACTAGGAATGGTTTCTTTCGATGCCTTGTATGGATGGAAGTGCAAAACACAATTGTCATGGGACAACCTAGAGGATCGAGTTGTGATTGGGCCACAAATGGTTAGGATAATGGAAGAGCAGCTAAAGGAAATTAGGCAAAGGCTTAAGGAAGCTACGGATAGACAGAAGAGTTATGCAGATCTAAAAAGGACTCCCAAAGAGTATTTTTTTGGAGATAAGTTGTTCTTAAGGGTTAAGCCAAAGAAAAGTGTTATCAAATCCATGAAGTTAGATTCATGTTTTATGGGAGCCTTTTAGATCATAGAAAATATTAGTTTGGTTTCATACCAACTTGAATTACCACCTAATCTGTCCAAAATCCATGACACCTTCCACATATCCTTGCTTAGGAAGTATGTTGCTAACCATGAACATGTATGGGATTTCTAAATTGCAGATGGTAAATTTGGAGGCTATTGAAGTACTACCAGTGAAGATTCTTGAGTTTCAATCCAAATATCTATGAAATCAGACTCTCGATTAATGTAAGGTCTAGTGGGACTAGTTCTCTGAGAAGAATGCCACTTGGGAGAAAGTGGAGGTTATGTGAAAATATTTTTCCTTTTTGTATGAAACTACATGATGTAATAATTTTATTTTCTACTAAATAGAAAAAGGAAAACTATAAACACTGAGGACGATGTTTAATCCTAGTAGGGGAGGATGTCATGACCCTCGCTAGATAACTTTAAGGCAAAAGAAAACAATGTATTAACCGAATATGTGGTGATACTTAGTTTGAACAATTGAACTAGATATGTGATGTTTATTTGATTTATAAAGGTGTGTTATTGCTAACATATTGCCAAGTGTGCAAGATAAGGTACACTCGTAGGTGGAATAGGCATAGTTACCCGCTAGAGATGAGGGTACCAAAGATCAAGGGAAATGATGATTAAGGTACTTGAAGGTAACATGGATATATACCTTCAGATAAGTATGCATTGATGTAAGGGATAATCATCTATAGTCAATCACCTAGATGATTATATATGCATAAGATTAATTGTCATATTAAAAAATGAAAACAAAGCATCTTCCTTGTGAAAGAGAATAAATTAAGTTATATGCTGAATCTAGATGCTTTTAAATTAATTAATGGAGTTTAGGAAAATAATGATTGGCTCATTGGAGCTCATTTGTAAACTTCATTTTCAATTAATTAAGGATTTTTCAATTTTTTTTGGTATTTATAAAAAAAGGGGTTGAAGGGCCCCGACCCTTTACACAGAGTTCAAAATATATACAAGAAAAAATAAGATAAGATCATACAAATGCAAGATAGCCCTATCTTAGTAAAGTAAAAAAACCTAGGCTAAACTTTTTTATGGAGAAGATGAAATAAAATTCATCTCGCTATCATTCTATTTAATGTAGCTGATGCAGTGCTCAACATTGTACATAATTGATAAAGAAAAAACTGATAATAATGTAATTTAGTTTACCCTCTTTATATGCTAGATTCATTATCAATTCTTATAATCTCTTCCAACTCCATGGGGGCATATGACCAGACATTAAAATTCTTAGATTTAACTGCCATATTTGCCATTTTATCAGCAACTTTGTTTCCCTCTCTATAAATATTTTTAACTTGAATTTATTCTAGGTTTCCCAAAATACTCCTCGCATATCTAATTACTTAGAAAATAATAGAATTATTTAAATCTCATTTTTTAATGGAAGTTATAATATTTTTGGAATTCTCCTCAAGAACAATTCTTGTAAAACCCATATTCACTGCAATTCGGAGACCTGTAAGTATTGCCCTTGCTTCAGCTTGGTGATTTGTGGTAATTCCTATATCCTCAGCATATGCAACCACTACTTGACCTTTTTCATTCCTAATGAGACCCCCACCACCAGCATAATATGGGTTACCTTTTATAGCTCCATAAAAGTTAATTTTTACCCAATATTTTTGGGGACATTCCCATCTGGTATCTAGTCTCACCTTATTGATTTTTTTCCATATTTAAGATATCTTTTTCTCTAGAGAGGATCATTTCAATATTTTCTTGGAAAACAATATTTTTAATACAATCCTCCAATAGGGTTTTTTTTATCCTAGCATAAGCTCCAATTATTCCTCTGGTTTTATTTTTGAACACTCGTCTATTTCTTTTCAACCAAATACCCTAAAAAATATGTGGAATTCATTTTTACCAAAAAATACTTCTTCCTAAGTGCCACTATTCCCAAATATTTACTAGAGAATCTAGAATGACCCAAGAAAAATTAAATTATCTCAATAATATATTTAGGATATCATGAAAAAATCACAAGTTCTAAATAGGTGGTCCACACATTCATCCTCTTTGTTACATAAGAAACAAACAATTGGAACAACAATCCCTCTTTTGAACATATTATCTTTTGTAAGGATCTTATTGAGAATGGAAATCCAAAAAAACATAGCAACTTTAGGGATGATGTTTGGATTCCAAATTATTTTAAGCTGGGGTTTCTCTGAGGTTACTTTGTCCAAGATTATATATCCATCCTTCACTAAATACTGGCCTTGCTATTTTATTCCCCAATTTATCTGATCCTCCTCTAAACATCTACCTAAATAATAACTCCTTAGGAGGTTTTTAAGATCTTTACCTGCTAAGCCTTGCATATCTTCTAGCATGATTTTCCACTCCTAAAAATTACCCACCTTATGAATGTAACCATTAATTTTCTTACCATAGGTTCTGGTTAAATGTTCTTTAATATCTTTGAAATTTCTATAGTATGCTAAAGGCTCCTCTTGAATCCAAGGATCTATCCAAAATTTAATTTTGTTTCTCTTGCATACTCTTCATTTTAGACCTTACCATAGAAATTTCCTAATTTTGATTATATTTTTCCAAAAAACAAACCCATGTGGAGGATTAAAACAACTGATAAATTGGTTTCTGCCCTCCAAGTATTTATTTTGGATAATGCCAGCCCATTTTCTTGATGCTCTAGTGTAAAGCATCCAAACATGTTTAGCTAGAAGGGCTCTATTTAGATCTCTCAACTTCCTCAAACCAAGACCCTCATTTTGTAAAGACTGGCAACAGGTATCCCAAGCCATCAGATGTATACATTTTTTGCATTTAGTGCCATCCCATAAGAAATGTTTTTGTAGTCTTTCTAAAGTATCTTCCACTTTCCTTGATATCCTCAGGAAAGACATGAAATAAATAGGGAGGTTTTGAAGCGTGTGTTTTATGAGTTGTACTTTCCCTGCAGAGGATAACAAAGATCCCTTCCAACATTGAAGTTTCCTATTAAATTTATCAATAATTGGATTCTAAAGTTCATCTTTCATATTTCCTATGAACAAAGGCAAACCAAGATAGGTGATAGGGAAATTTTCCTTCTTACAGCCCAACACTTTAAAATATTTTATCTCTTATACTCTCCACCGTGTTTAAAAATATGATCATGCTTTTTTCATAATTTATTTTTTGTCCTGTAGCTTTTTCATAAGAATCAAGGACTTTTTTAAACTCCAAATCTTCTTCCTCTATAGCTTCCCCAAGAAAGAAAGTATCATCCACAAACTATTTATGAGATAAAGCTTCACCAATGGATGAATGTTTTAGACCTTTGATATTACCATCCTTTCTCTTTCTTTCCAAAGTTCTTCCCAAGTCATCTGCCATAATGATAAAGAGATATGGAGACAAATGATCTCCCTGCCTAATTCCTCTACTAGAAGCAAAGAACCCAACATATTTTCCATTGATCAATATTGAAAAGTGGGGGTTAGAAATACACATACCAATCCATGCCCTCCATTTTTCACTAAAATCCATTCGCTCCATTATTTTATCTAAGAAAGACCATGAAACCCTGTCATAGGCTTTGTTCATGTCCAGCTTAAGGAACATGCCATACCCTTTCCTCATTTGAAGAGAGTGTGTTATTTCATAAATTGCAATGATGCTTTCACTAATATTCTTATCTACCACATAACCTCCTTGATATTCATTAATGATTGAAGGGATGATGTTTTTCAACCGATTGGCCAAAACTTTAGTAAAAATTTTGTAAATTGTATTACATAGGCTGATTGGTCTAAAGTATTACAATTTATCTACCCCATATTTCTTGGTAATTAGAGCAAGGAATGTGTTATTCCATTATTTCAGCAACTTACCAGATTCTTGGGCTTCTTGGATTGCATTGACTACATCTTCCTCAAAAATATTCCAATGATATTGAAAAAAACCTGGTGGAAAACCATCTGGCCTCGGAGCCTTGGATTCTCCCATAGAGAACGCAACTCTTTTAACTTACTCATTATATATTACCTTGCATAGATATTCATTCATGCTATCATTTAATCCTTTGGGAACATTATTAATAATGCTTTCTATTTCCATGTTGCACTCTATTTTTTCTTTGCTAAGAAGGTTCTGAAAGAAAGTAATGGCCAAATTTTTAATATCATTTAAATCCTCATACTTTCTTCCATATTACCCCATAAGGTAGAGGATTTTATTGTTGTTCCTATGTATCATATTCGAAACATGGAAGAATTTAATGTTTCTATCACCTTCCTTGAGCCACAAAACTCTTGATTTCTATTTCCAATGAATTTCATCTTGGGCAATGGTATTATGATACCCTGTGAGGAGTTGTTATTCATTTTCATGCCACTCTAGTTTTCTACCTTCCCTATCCATTGTTTAATCTATATATTGGATACCTTTTTTAAGCTTTTGTTTTATTAAATTGATGTTACCAAAAACCTCTTTACTAAAATTTTTGATTTGATACTTGATGTTCTTTAATTTTTGGGTAACTCTATACACTGTTGATCCTTGAACCTCCTCCTACCACCAAGATTGAATTTTGTTTATAATTTTTGGATGCATATTCTAAATTAGCTCATACCTAAAGGGTGCTCCTCCCTGCTTCCCCTTCTTTTCCATATCCAGCAAGAGGGGATTGTAATTTGGTCCTATTTTGGGCATACATGTAAGTCTATGAATATTGTTTATACTTAGCCAACTGTTAGAAATAAGAACTCATCTAGGAACCTTTGAATGTGATTATCCCCCATCCTTCTTTTTGTCCATGTAAACCTACTTTTACACATATCCAGGTTAATCAACTTATTATTGTAAATAAAATCATTAAAATATTGCATACCTTGAGTGATGTTAATCCTTCACTTTTTTTCTCTGTTCTTAAGAATGTATTGAAGTCACCCAAAACCATCCAATGCAAATTAATAAAAACACTCCTCTAAAAATATAGCTTATTCTATAGATGGAATCTCTCACGATCATCATTTTGAGCATAAACCCCTATCATTACCCAATAGAAGTTAATTTTTTTGTTCTTCAATTTGATTGTGCAGAATCTCTCTTCTTGATCAATTAAAGTGCCCTCAAAATTCATTCTATCCCAAAAGATGCAAATACCTCTAGAAGTACCTTGTTTTGGGCTTATGATCCATTCAACATTTGGCCAGACCTCTTTATGAATAATGTTAAGTTATTTTGTGTCAATTTTAGATTCTTGAAGACAAAAATTATGAGGTTTTATTTCCATGAGTGGATCTCTAACAATTCTTCTTTTCCTAGGGGAATTTAGCCCCTAGACATTCCAAGAAAGGATTTTCATTTTTTGGTTGTTTTTTAAGGGATTTTATCCTTAACCATACACTCTTCATTTGGATCTAATTCTTATACCTTGTTCTCTAGTACTTTTTGTTCTTCTTGTTTGGGGGTCTTCCTTGCTTTTTTTTCCCATAATTACCTATATTCTTTGTATTTTTTGTATGTTTTTCTAGAGGATCATTATCTCCCATTTGATTACATCCTATCAGAGATTATTCTTTTATTGATTAAGTTGTTTTACCCAACTCTAGTCTTTTGCTTAATATTGTTTGCATACCCTCCTTAGACTGCTTTAAGTTTTCTATTATGCTTAGATCCTTTTGTTCCTCAAATTGTTTATTTTCAGTCTTTGAACTTAAAACATGATCTAATCCTTTCAATCCCTCTATTTATTTGATTTTAAACCCCTAAAATCCTTCAATATGATCCTTATTCTACTTTGAGTCTATTTGAATGGATGGGGTATCCTCTACTATTTTAGCATCATCTACTAATATCACTTATTCCACTTTCAAATTACCGTATGCATTCTCTGTGCTGATTGCAATCACATTTTGTTGTTGTGTCTTGGTATCTAGATTTATATGATTTCAATCATATTTATTTTCATCTTATGGTTACCTTCTCCATAATTATTTTATTTTTCTTGATTGAGACTATTCTCTTGTTGATTAGTGTTATTTCCAAAACCACTCAAGTTTTGTTTCTCTTCATGTTCTTCATATGCTTTCTAGTTTAACTCTATGCATTTACTTGTATACTCCATTATCTTATTAGGATTTTTTTGTTCTTCCTTGTACTTTATAGAAAATCCATTACTAATTTTACTTTCTACCTCTTCATTTACCTCCTAGTAAATATCTTGATATTGTTCCTTTTATTGTGCCTTTTCTTGTGGGCTAGAAGTTTCATTTTCTATACTTGTATTCCTTTGGTTTATTTGATTCTCCTTTTGTTACCACTTTTTAGTAAATTTAGTTTGTGTTTGTGGATGAAATTTCCCATCCACATGTCCAAATACTTTACATTTCTTATAATATACCAAAAAATTTTCATATTCAACTTTTTGTTCCCATTCCCCAAGCATCGATATGATACTCACTTTTTCCACTTTGTCTTGTTCTAGCTTTACATTAACACAGACTCTTGCACACAATATTCTTGATTTATTATGGGTGGTTGGATCCATGGTTATAAACTATCCAATTTGTGTTGTCAGGACCTTAATAATTTGATCATACCAATATTCTGTAGGTATATCTGGGAACCTAATCTAGATGGAAACGAAAAAATATTCTTCCTTTTGAGGGTTGAAGCCTTGATGCTAACATTTTAGGAAAACTAGTATTTTTTCCAAAGAAAAATGGACCTCATGATAAAGATACCACCAGATACTCCTCAATATTAAACCGTATTAAGAAGTATCCCTTTGATAGACCAATAACATTCATTGAACCCTTTGTTTAAATTTTAGAATGAAGCCATCTCCTAAGCACATCTAAATCTGGTCTAGGCCCTAGAAATTTTCATACCATGCTAAACTCATTATCCCTTAATATTTTTGATTAGATATTCAACAATACATACCTTTCCATTTTCATGAGATATCTCTATACCAACTTCTCCTTTAATCGCTTCCTTGCTTACTTTGAGAATAAATGCCCAAGAATCCTTTCTTGATCCTTCTTGTAGAGCATTTATTACATCTGGCATTTTATTTTCTATAAATCAATCAGCATTCCTTAGATCCATAGCTCTCCCATATGGATCCCTAATTTCACCATTTTTCCCTAAAAGGGAAAAGTTTTTATCATTCAAGAAATCCATCCAAAACTCTTGGTGTTCACAGCTTGGCAACCATCCAAAACCCTCGATGTTCACAGCTCAACCTCCATTAAAAATCCTCCTAAACAAAGCCAAGGATTTTTCATTTTAATTAATTAAAAAATAGATATTTTAATTATTAGTGGTTATTGTTCATTGGAGATTAATTAAAAGTGATTATTTTAATGATAAGAGAAAATTAATTAAAAAAATTAATTAATTAAGAATAAATTGAAAGAGGATCTTTCATTTAAATAAAATAATAATAGATATATTATAAATGTATATTATAAATATCTTATATTTTAATATATTATAAATATATTTAATATTTTAAAATAATATGTCATGATCCCACATTCCTACATGGTGCAACCTAAGGAAAGGCCTACGAAGCTTAAACTTGCCAAAGAAGGAAAACATGGTAGGAATGCACAAGGGATAGGGGACAAGAATTGAAGGAAAGGCGGTGGCGTAAGCTTCGAGAGAGTGATGGATGGACCACCAAGGTGAGGGGGAATGTAAGGAAGAGGTATAATTAAAGGATGGGAAGAAAAAAGGAAGCGAGAGAGAAGGCATAGGAAAGGAAGTGCACCAAGAGCCAAAAGGGAGGCAGCTAACTTCATTAGATGTCTATCTCAGTGAAACCATAGGTTGGGTTATTCTAAGCTAAGCTTTGGTTTTAATTATATGTGTTTTTAGTGAAGCCATTATTGCTTGGAAGTGTTGTACGTTGTACCCACATTTGGAACCATCGTGAGTCGGAGAACTGGGTTTTTTTAGTGAAGTCATTCTTGCTTAGAAGAAATGTGCACTGTACCGATATTTGGAACCACTATGAGTGAGAGAACTGGGTTGTTTTAGTGAAGCCATTATTTCTTAGAAGTGATGTTGGTGGAGAAAAGATCTTGCAATAAATAGAAAACTAGAAAAATAAGAGCCCAAGACTTTGTATTCAATACCCTGGAAGAATTTACAAGAATATACAGCCAAACTTCCATTTTCCAACCCCCACTCATTACAATCCATGGGTTTTTATTGAGGTCCCGATCCTCTGTGCTTTTACACTTCCCACGATCTACCATTGCCACTTGGAACAATTCTGGAAAGTTGCATTGATGAGAGTCTAGGTGAGGTGCGTGACTGGCTGCCATATCCAATGAAATCTTCTTCTCGATCTACTGCTTGCTATTAGTTGCTTTAAACGCGTCTTCCAGATACTCTGCACGAGTGGCCAACATGCCCATTGGAATCCTTCTTTGGAACAGCTGCTTCACTGCCTCTAACTTGTCATGCATGAAGGGATGTCTTTATGAAAGTTGGAGTGCATGTTTTTCTATTTGGTCGCGATATCATAACATGTCATGATATCACGACCATTTCCCTCCTATGCTTTCTCACTCCAGCTTTTGTCGCGATATCACGACATGTTGTGATATCGTGACAATTTCTTCGCCAAGCCCTTTCCCTCCATTTTGGACGCGATATCGTGACCTGTCGTGATATCGTGTCATTTTCGTCTGTCGGCCTTCGATCTCCTGCTCTGGTCGTGAAATCATGACATGTCACGATTTCATGACCATTTGGCCTCCGTTCCTTACCTTCCCTACTTTGGTCATGAAATCATGACATGTTGCGATTTCGCGACCTTGCGCCTTCCATGCCTTGTCTTCCCTGTAGTGGCCACGATTTTGCGACATGTCATGAAATCATGACATGTCACGATTTCACGACCCTTTGTCCCTCGGCCTTGCCTTTTTCACCTTGGGTCACGATTTCATGACATGTCACGAAATCGTGACATGTCACGATTTCGTGACCCTTTGTCCCTCGGCTTCGCTTTCTCCACCTTGGGTCACGATTTTGTGACCCTTTGTCCCTCGACTTCGCTTTCTCCGCCTTGGGCAATTTTATGACATGTCACGAAATCGTGACATGTCGCGATTTCGTGACCCTTTGTCCCTCGGCTTAGCTTTCTCCGCCTTGGGTCATGATTTCATGACATGTCGCGAAATCGTGACATGTCACGATTTTGCGACCCTGTGCAACACTTAGAAAACAAACAAGAAAATAACTTTGCCACTTAGAAAGAAATAACAACAAAAGTTTGGTTGATGCTCGATTGCTTTGCTGCCCTCGGATGCTCCTGCATCAGACACCTGGGGTGGATTAAGAAGTGATCCTCACTTTTGATATTTGGGAAGAAGACCCAGGCAATCAACCTCTATTTTTGATAACCAAGTTGCATCTTCGATAGGTCTGCCCTTCCACTTGATCAAATACTCAGAATATTGTTTGTTCCTTGTGCTTCTGCCTTCATGAGTATCTAATATTTCTTCTATCTCTTCTCTGGTTGGGCTAGACGCTGGAATGCTCCATAATTCTATGCTTGGTGCCTCTGTACTATCTCCTTCATGGTATTCCACTAAATCAGATATGTTAAAAATACGTGAAATGTCAAGCCCACTTGGAAATTCCCCTTCCTATGCATTGCCTGAATCCCGTTTTTCCAGTATTCTGCATGGCCCAAATTTCTTCATCTTCAACTTCTTATAAGTTTTGGCTGGAAATATTTCTTTTTTGAGATGGACCATGAATTCATCCCCCACTTCGAACTCTCTGAACCGCCACTTTTGGTCTGCTCTTGCTTTATACTGAGTATTCATTTTTGTAATTTGTTTCTTCACATCTTCATGCAGGCTTTTCATCTATTTCGCGAATTCCTCAACCTCTGCACTGCACTTTTCTCCTTTATCTAATTTTCTTAGCTCAAAAACATTTCTTAGACTGTTTCCATATATGATTTGGAATGGAGATTTGTTTGTACTCTTATTGAAAAAATTGTTGTATGCAAATTCCACCTGCAGCAAAACTAAATCCCATCCCTTGGGTTTATCTACTATCAAGCATCTTAGCAAATTACCCAAACTTCTATTTACCACCTCTGTCTTTCCATCAGTTTGTGGGTGGTATGCAGAACTAAACTTTAGTTCTATATTCAGCTTCTTCCATAATGTTCTCCAGAAATACCCAACAAACTTTGTATCTCTGTCAGAAACTATGCTTCTTTGTAAACCGTGAAGTCGTACCACTTCCTTGAAAAATAACACTGTAATGTGAACTGCATCACTTGTCTTCTGGCAAGGAATAAAAATGCGCCATTTTGGAGAATCTGTCAACCACCACAAATACAGAGTCATTTCCCCTCTGTGTTCTTGGTAATCCAATAATAAAATCCATGCTTATGTCCTCCCATGGCCTCTCAGGTGAAGAGTTTCGCAA